>JAVLUX010000044.1:25403774-25698774 GCA_032164185.1 Moxostoma hubbsi | reverse complement strand
CTGGCTAAAAAAGACAAACAGAAGCTCTTAACACATCTGCACTACACTTACACTTTAGTTTAGAACAGCATGAACACAAGTGGAGTGATACACACAATGAAGTGTCCGAGTGATGATGGTGTCAGACCATCAGTACTCATGGAACGTCTCTCGTCCAATCAGATTCAAGGACCGGCACTAACTGTTGTGTGTGTGTGTGTGTGTGTGTGTGTGGATGGATGGATGGATGGATGGATGGATGGATGGATGGATGGATTTGTACACTTTAAAAAAAAACTAAGATATGACCAAAATTATGAAAAACTAATGATTAAATACAATTTGTAAAATGAATAATTCGGATTCCTCGTATTAACGTATATTTACAGCATTAGTTGAACATTTCTTATATATGTAATCCAAATAGACATTTTAACTGAAATATATCCAAATTAATCCGATTTGATTTGAAATAAGAATTGAATAGATTATAGAGCTTGGGAATTGGTATAGAATCTGGAAATCTTTATCAGTATCTGGCCCTAATAGGTCAACCCACCGATTGGTCAATAGTTATCAATATTAATTCTAATGATATAGTCTTTGTTGCACATCTTTGGTTTTGTGTGGATGGAGGGGTACTTGAGTCTTACCGACGGTGCTGTGGGGATACTCATGGCTAGAAAGGTTGGGAAACACTGCTTTTGTGTGCTAACAGTCAACAAGCTAAAACCTTTTCTGAGAAGTTATGTCTCGAAATTCATCTTTAAAGCACTAAAGCCACTACAGCAACCAAAGCAGCTCTTGTGAGAAGAATTTACCGTCATCTTTACATTTCATTTGGTTGATTTTTGATCATAACTTAGAAACCTCTAGATTCATAAAAGGGTTTAATAGTGGAATTCCTGGTGAACTACTACACTTCCCATAATCCTAAAAAAGAAGATCCACCAATCAGATAATCACGTCAAAAGATCGCTGCTGCTCCCCACACTCCCATGATGCACTATGAATGATGCAGTCGAGTCACTCTCGTTACACTCTCAAGATACTTATATATTTGAATATTTCTGAATATTTTGCAATATACTTGTAATCAACAACACTAAATCAATAGTTTGATATTTTTCCATTGTTTTTCATTTTGCAATGCTTCATGGGATTGTAGTTTGTTCCTTTTATTAAAGACGTTAAGTACACAGTCTTGTATCTTTGTCTGATTATCATATACTTTTGGAAATAGTGGTCAGACACTGTTGTGCTCTATAGCAGTTTCATAAATGTGGTGAGATAATGCGCCTTTCAGTTACAATCTATCTGACACGTTGCTCAGATTGTTTGACTGGCATGATGTCATGTCAGCTGTAAAAGAGCGCAGCATCTGGACAGTCTCTGTTTTCTGATCCGTCTTTTTGAATCACTCGCAGGGTTCTGGAGCGACTGCAAGCTGCCCGACTATGAGGAGGTTGTAGGTCACCCCCCGACCCCGCCTCCACCCTACTCGGAGACGCCCCCAGGTGCCCTGCTCCCCAGTGGGCAATCGGAGGAAGCGATGGTTCTCGAGTCACCCGTGGAGGAGACGGCCCGTGATTGGTCTGATCGGGATGTGGTGACTGCCGTGGAGGAGTCGGAGGAACTGAACACGCGGTGCCGACACGTGACGGGTGACTCGGGCATTGAGGTGTGCGTGTGCCAACTGGACGTAGATGAGGAGGGTCGTGTGTGCCAGGGATCAGGCAATGCGTGGTGCTCCGGGCGACCGACACTCGTGGATAAAGAACTGTCGCCTGATGACGCTGCCAACTGACTCATGATCTGATTCCTGCAATAAATCTTGCGAATAATGGAGCACAAAGGTCATAAACACAAAGAAGGGAAACTTGATTTTTGATCTGGATCAACAGCTTGAGCTCCTTTTTCTGCCGTTTGTTTTTGTGGTGATTTCTGCCACACACACCCACACACTGATGAAATGAACTAGAGAGGAGTGTTTGTTTGTCACACAGCTGCACCATGACATCATCACCAGAGTGACGGTCACGTGCAGCTCGTCCCAGAGGAACGACACACACATTTCAGCAGGGTGTTAAAGATGACATCAGCAGTTTAGAGGTTATAATGGGGCATGAATTTGTATGTACTCAAAGTGACCCGTGTAATGTGTGAATCTATAAAATCCCCATGAGTCTCTGTTTTGATAAACACGCATGATCATTTCATCGCTATCGTTAAAGGATCAGTGCACACAAAGATTATCTTTCTCCCATCATTTACTCTGCCTTATGATGTCTCTCTTGTATGACTTTCTTCTGCAGAGCACAAAGATATTTTGACGGAGTTATGAGGTGTTTTTGTTCAGACAATGTCAATGGAGCTCCAAAAAGCACATGAAGGCATCATAAAGGTAATCAAGTGGTTTAATCCATGTCTTCTGATGAGATACGGTTAGTTTTGGGTGAGAAACAGACCAAAATGTAAATACTTTTGTACTATAAATCTTGACATCTGCAGTCTCCTTGATGAAATCATGATTTGAAGCTTGATAACACTTCCTCGTGCTTGACACATATGCAGAACACTGTACACGCTTCAGAAGAAATGGATTAAATCACTGGATTACTTTTATGATGCCTTGAAAGACCCCATTGACAAAAACACCTCATACTTCCAGAAAGAAAGTCATATGAGTTTGAGACATCAGAAAGTTGAGTAATTGATGAGGAATTGTTCATTTTTTGGCTGAACAATTGCTTTGTGTCTCTCATCTCTCGACACGCTGCTGCAGTTGTCCAGCTGATTTGAAAGATTTTAGTGGCCTTGTGTTTTACACTTCACGTGAACTGACTGAAATGTGTGAAATCACATTTTGTTTCAGGAGCAGAGACGCTTTGAGTTTCACGGAGATGAGCGTCTCAGTGTCACGTCAATCTAATACTTGTAGATAAAACACTGAGTGCTGGCATGTTTAAATAAATGTCAAAGCTGCAAGTGTGTGTGTGAGTCCTGTGAAACGGGACACACAAGGACACGTGTGGGAATATTTGCCTTCTTGAGATTGCCCGATGGGCTCGTTCAAAGTTTTCTGCTGAAGCTCAGACCGCAATGCCAGATGATCGCAGGATGCTTTTCATGAAAACAAAAGTATTTTTATGTGTTTGTGAAACGAAAGAACAAGAATGATTGTTTTCTGCCCTTCCCTGTACACCGAGAGTGGTGCGTGTCCTACAGGTTTATACTGTAGATTTGTGGAGTGATTCTTACAAAACCTGCCAAGAAAATGTCTTGGTCATATTTAACCCCAAAACAGCATAAAAAAAAGGAATCATGTTTAGGACCATTGACCCCACAATTCTCATTACTGAAATGAATCCGATGTTTTACTTTTACAATTCCCATTGTTTTGATTCTCATTACTCTCATTACAGTAAAAAGTTCACATGATTGAACTGGAAATAAAGTTTCTCAATCAGGACTGCATTGAGTTTTGCTGGAGGTGATGGGATAATCCCATGCTCCCCTCTTCCAAACAAACTGACTTCTTCTATCATACTACCAGATTAAATATCATGTGTTTTAGTGCTCAAGCGCCCTCTAGTGATGAGTGTGATACACAAATACAAGGGGAACAGCTAAGACTGTTACAACCTGTTTGCTACTCCCAAGCAGAGATTACATTACAATGATTATTCTTTTTTTAATCAGTGAGAAATTAAAAGCATTAATGAGAGAGTGCTATTATAATATTGAAATCCATTTTAAATGAAGGAGAATTGGGGGGTAAAATGTGCAAAACTGTCATGAAAACAATGTCACGCTGAGCAAAATCTTAATGGTCCTAAAATAGGTCTCATTTTCTATAAGAAAACATAATTGTTTCTTCTGTTTTTGGAGTAAAATATGACCAGGACATTTTCTGGACAAGTTAATAGTTGCATGATGTTTGTATGTCAGTGTATGAATATTCATTTGATTTCATGTTTGAGGTTGAAATGACATTAACACATTTACTTGCATTAAAGGGCTACAAACACACTTGCACACAGAGAGGATGTTTCATATTATTTCGGCATCATTCTGAACGTCTCGTGTTTGAACACGTGTTTATTTCCTGTGTGTTGCACTGAATCAAGCACTTTCAGCACGTCTCTACAGATTATGAATTTCTTCGACCCGTCCACAATTAACACAAAGTTTACAGATTCTGTGCATTACCCAGTGAAAACTACATGGACTAACTAACTAGACTGTAAACAACATCCGATGTGTACCGCAGTAATGCCGATCTCAATTTCTTCTTCATGTTTGTGTAAAACAAGCAAACCGTTTATTGCCATTATAGACATTCATTTCTTCAGTTTATACTCATTAATGGTATTTTTGAAGTTAAAGCCATGAGGATTTGTTTCATGTTTGTTATTTTCAGTACTGACTGAATAATTCATCTGTCTTATTACTCACTCATAAACGCTTCAGTATGTGTCACATAATATCCAATAAATGACCAGTTGTAAAATGTGAGGATTTGGACATGTTTAATTACTGGTTGATGCAGTTTCTCTGATACATGAAGACATTGAGCTTCTCAAATGTGTTTAATCATATTTAATGTCACTCACATACACGTCTGTAAACCTGTTTTTACTCCGTGATTTTTTTAGAATCATCATTGCTCTGCTAATCTGTATTTCATTTACTCTGACAGTGGCTTTATTTCGATGAGATCTTTCCAATGGTGATGATGTGCTTGATTGATTTAAGTGTGATGTCGAAGGGAAGATGCGAGCACTGAGAGCTTTAAGTTGTTTTTTACTGTCAGGTTTATTTAGTGAGATGTCTGATGTGTTTCTCTAAAGTCATTTGTATTTTATTTTTGTAATAAAAAATAAACCAGCTTTGACACTCAACTGTCTGAATTCTGGAGTTTACACTCGTCTGATCTTTATTAATCAAATATCTCAGTAAAGAGACAAAAGTCTTTCAATAACTGAAAGGATAGTGTTTGGGGAAAAATCCCCCCTGTTGCAGGTTCTAAAGGTCCCATAAAAACAAGAGATTTGTTCTGTTTCATTAGTTTATAGAATATTTGAGATGTAATAAAATGCTAAATGAGTTTGAAATTAACAGGAAATCATGCACCCTTTTCTGAAGTAGTAATTCTGAGTAAGTATTATCTTTATTTCTCACTCCAAAAAGCATCTTGCTGTCTGAAAATGATTTGCATTAGTTGACAAATTTTGCCCTATACAGTGGGGCCAAAAAGTATTTGGTCAGCCACTGATTGTGCAAGTTCTCCTACTTAGAATGATGAGAGAGGTCTGTAATTTTCATCATAGGTACACTTCAACTATGAGAGACAAAATGAGAAAAAAAAAAAAAAATCCAGGAAATCACACTGTAGGATTTTTAAAGAATTTATTTGTAAATTATGGTGGAAAATAAGTATTTGGTCAATAACAAAAGTTCAACTCAATACTTTGTAACATAACCTTTGTTGGCAATGACAGAGGTCAAACGTTTCCTGTAAGTCTTCACCAGGTTTGCACACACTGTAGCTGGTATTTTGGCCCACTCCTCCATGCAGATCTCCTCTAGAGTAGTGATGTTTTGAGGTTGTTGCTGGGCAACACAGACTTTCAACTCCCTCCACAAATTTTCTATGGGGTTTAGGTCTGGAGACTGGCTAGGCCACTCCAGGACCTTGAAATGCTTTTTACGGAGCAACTCCTTCGTTTGCCGAGTGGTGTGTTTGGGATCGTTGTCATGCTGGAAGACCCAGCCACGCTCCATCTTCAAGGCTCTCACTGATGGAAGGAGGTTTTGGCTTAAAATTTCACGATACATGGCCCCGTTCATTCTTCCCTTAACACGGATCAGTTTTCCTGTCCCCTTTGCAGAAAAACAGCCCCAAAGCATGATGTTTCCTCCCCCATGCTTCACAGGTAGGTATGGTGTTCTTGGGATGCAACTCTGCATTCTTCTTCCTCCAAACACGACGAGTTGAGTTTGTACCAAAAAGTTCTATTTTGGTTTCATCTGACCACATGATATTCTCCCAATCCTCTTCTGGATCATCCATATGCTCTCTGGCAAACTTCAGACGGGCCTGGACATGTACTGGCTTAATTCCCTCTCGGCGTAGTGTGTTACTGATGGTAGCCTTTGTTACTTTGGTCCCAGGTCTCTGCAGGTCATTCATCAGGTCCCTCCGTGTAGTTCTGGGATTTTTGCTCACCGTTCTCATGATCATTTTGACCCCAAGGGATGAGATCTTGCGTGGAGCCCCAGATCGAGGGAGATTATCAATGGTCTTGTATGTCTTCCATTTTCTTACAATTGGTCCCACAGTTGATTTATTCACACCAACCGGCTTGCCTATTGTAGATTCACTCTTCCCAGCCTGGTGCAGGTCTACAATTTTCTTCCTGGTGTCCTTTGACAGCTCTTTGGTCTTGGCCATGGTTGAGTTTGAAGTCTGACTGTTTGAGGATGTGGACAGGTGACTTATATACAGATAACGATTTCAAACAAGTGCCATTAATACAGGTAACGAGTGGAGGACAGAAGAGCTTCTTAAAGAAGTTGTTACAGGTCTGTGAGAGCCAGAAATCTTGCTTGTTTGTGGGTGACCAAATACTTATTTTCCACCATAATTTACAAATAAATTCTTTAAAAATCCTACAATGTGATTTCCTGGATTTTTTTTTCTCGTTTTGCCAGTTCCCCTCTGACTAACCCCACCCTAACCCTAAACCAGACTCAGTGTGGGGACCAGTTCCCCTCTGACTAAATATAATGACAATATTAGTCAAGATTTAAAATGAGTGAACTAATTGTGTGTTAGGGGCCAATGTTTAAACAAAAAGATTATTAACTGTAAGATTAATTAATAAAGTCTTAGAATTTACATTCTTAACTGCAGAAGTGCAAACAGATGCATTGTCATTTGTTATTTAGCTGATGAAGGCTGCAAATAATTTATTATCTACATATTCCATTTTAAGAGTGTAGTCCAAACTTTGAACAAGGTGATGCAGGCAGAGGTCAGTAAGGTGCACTCTAGTTCAACTATAAGCTTGTGGCAAAGTCATTTCTGGTGGAGACCATCATAAGTCCAAGTTTCAGGCAGTGTCTAGTGAAGTATCCCATATCTGACAGTTGGCGCTGGCATCAGTTCATCCTCTGTGAAGTCCATCGTAGTAGACTGAAGTGATATCTGGCTGGCACAAGCTGCAGTTAGTTGTCATACAGCAACATGTAATAGTGAGAGTCGGACATCAGGCAGGACCAGAGCTGGATCTGGCAGGCTCTGGTAACCTCAGAATTTGTATCCCAGGTTAAGATGGGAACAAATAGAATAATATTTGCATAGATGCCATTCATTTTAAAACTGGGTTATAGAATATGAGATGTGTTTCTGGTTCTGGCAGACCTAAGTAATGCAGTATAACAATTATTTTTATAGATTAATTAGGTGTATTCCTGGCTAAATAGATGAGTCTTTAGTCTAGACTTAAAATTAGAGAGCAAGTCTGAGTCTTGAACCATTTTCGGAAGACTATTCCATAGTTTAGGAGCCGAAAAGGATCTACCTCCTTTTGCGGATTTTGATATTCTAGGTATTAGACTTGCTACGGTATCATAATTTTCACACATTTATCAGCATTGTTCATGTTCAAACCGACTAACACTGTTAAGCGATAGCCTACACAATAACGCAAGGCAGCTTAATTTCAAACTTTGAACTTTATTATTTATTTATTTTCACTAAAATTTCAAATAAAACTGAAAAAACTGGTGCAATTAAAATGTGTTGTTCAATTTTTTGAAAGATGGCTTTTCAACAGTTGTGAAGGGAAACAACTCTTTGGCAACCAACCAGAAGGGTAAAGACTTTATGTGTGAATACATTTGTTTTGTCACATGAGCAAGAGTGTGATATGGCCTACATATGGCCGCAGGCATGAGTGTCGTAAGTAATCACTGCAGTGCTGTTGTAGGGCTATATCGCACTCTCGCTCGTGACTGAAAGCTATATCCTAGTTTTAGTAGTGTATTAGTAATACAAGCGATCACGGAGTACTGTATGTAAACACTGGCTCATATTACACACAAAAGTGATCTTTTGCCACCACCACAAACAGAAACTCCTAACAGATCTGCACTGCTCTTACACTTTAGTTTAGAACAGTATGAACACAAGCGGAGTGATACACACAGTGAAGTGTCCAAGTGATGATGTTGTCAGACCATCAGTGCTCATGGAACGTCTCCCGTCCAATAAGATTCAAGGACTGCCACTAACTGTTGTATATGTACACACACACAGATATATCACAATAACCAAATACATCGTCAACCCCTCTGCTGAGGGATCAGTGAATATTCTTGCTTTGGTAATTTTGCATTGAAAATCAAATTAATTTATTTAAAAAAACTTAAACCAAAGACATTTCTAAATTCAAATTGCACTTCAAACTAAATGAAAATAACCACCTTTCCATTTACTGTCAGGCAAGTATCCGTCTATGACAACGGTGGAAAATTAATAACAAATATTAAGATGCAGGTGCACATTGACGGGTCCTTAAACAAGCCCTCATAATAAATCTCCAACTGATTGACAAATTCACTTGTGAAAGATTACTTAGATTAGTTAAAGATAACTATGTAGAATTATTTCATCATTATATATTGAATTATTGTTATATGAGGGGCTTTCTCAGCAAATAATTGTATATGCTATTAATCGCGATTAATTAATCAGGACACCATGTAATTAATTCAATAAAACATTTTTAGCGATTGACAGCCCTAGTTTTTAGCAATTTTCAAGAATTTTCATTTTTCAAGACAGAAAGTGAGTCAGCTGAATGGGATAACAGAGACTGGTCTGTAGTGTTCTATTTGTGTGGAGCTAAGTGCAGGATTCTTCAGCAGTAGGGTTACTGGAGCCTGCTTAAATGTTGTGGGAAAAGTGCCTGTAAGTAGAGATGTGATAATTATGTGTGTGAGTGCAGGTAGGATGGACAGAGAGATGGCCTGGAGAAGGTGAGAAGGAATGGGGTCAAGGGAACAGGTGGTGGGGTGGAAGCAGAGACGGAGTTTAGAGACCTCAGTGTCAGTCAGAAGAGAGAACATAGAGACAGAGGAGTTGCATACAAGAGATGGGTGTTTGACAGGGTGAGTTGCTGAGAATGTATTGCTGATTGTTGCAACCTTATAAGTAAAAAATGTGGAGAAGACATCTGCTGTCAGTGAGGGCAGTGAAGTGTGCTGAATGTTCTAAACAAGCTGCGAGTGTCTGTGGTGCTGTTGATCTTGTTTTGGTAGTTGGAAGTTTTGCAGAATTAACGTTATCTGAAAAAGTTGCAAGCATAGGCTGATACGCAATTAGATCTGCTGGATCTTTAGATTTCCCTGCCCTGAGGTCAGTCCGATGTTCACGAAGGACGTCAGAGGGCCATGGGCTGGGTGGTGTAGTATGTGATAACCTAAAGGAGAGAGGACAGATGTTGTCTAGACAAGTTGTTACAGGAAAAGTAGAGCTTAGTGTGTTTGTGGCAGTATTTACATCAAAGGTGGAAAATACATTTTAAGTGGGAAGCGAGGTAGAGACAGCAGTAGAATGGCGCAATGGTGTAAGACAGTGGTCGGGAACCTGTGGCTCTTTGACAAAAATCATGTGGCTCACCAAATGATCGTTAAAAACTTTGTGACATCACTAGATATCAGTTTCCAGCTAAGAACGCTGGTGGGATTGCAAAGTAAATTACAATTAATTTGTCTCTAATTTGTTGACCAGCCTACTAAAGTCGGTAACAAGTCAGTTTATAATAATATATTTCAGGTTTTTCCGTCCATTGTGCATTTGCAGTCTCACGACACCAATCAATGGCCAAACCACTTAAGTTTCTATGGTTACCTCTCGTGCTCAGTATCATACAGCTAGCTAGCTAGTTTGTGGAGATGGCAAAAAAATAAATAATTGCAGAGCATTGAATATTCCACAGTGATTTGACTGAAACATACGCTTTTATTGAAAGTTCTGCTGTGTCTGATTTGCACAGAACGTATTGTCTCATTTAAAAAATCAAATGTTAAGAAACATTTCAAAACCCACCGTGCAGCTTTTGCAGCAAAGTACCTGGTGGGTGAGAGCCAAAGGAAGGCGCATGCGGAGCTCCAGTGTAAACTGCAAGCTGGCCAGCAGCAGCTGCAAGCATGGGCAGGGGCAACTGGAAGCCTGAATGCTGCCAGCTTTGCTGGCTCATTGGAGATTGTAAGACAAGGGAAACCTTTTACTGATGGAGGGTATATAAAGTCATACATGTTAAGTGTGGCAACTGAACTGTTTGCTGATTTCCCAAACGAGGATAAAATTATTCAGAAAATAAAAGAGGTACTCCTGTCAGCCCGAACTCTGCATGACCGTGCTGTCATGATGGCACGTGAGGTAGAGAGGGTACAAATCAAGGATATAACTTCGGCAGATTTTTTTTCTCTTGCACTGGACGAGTCTACAGACACTTGTAATATTGCAGAGCTATGTGTTTGATGACAAATTACGTGAAGAAAGTCTGGCCATTCTGCCTATGAAAGACACAACTATAGGGGAAGATGTTCTGAAATAAGATGTTTATAGATTTTGCTACTGAAACAAAACTACCACTGGTCAAACGTGTGGCAGGTTTTGTGTCTCTGCTAAGTGCCGGATTTTGAAGTATCATTATGCTTTGCATCAAGAGGCACTCTGTGCTCAGTCATGTGGGCCCGAACCACGTGAAGTTATGTCATTAGTAATACGGGTGGAGAATTTCAATGTGGCCCGTGCGCTGAAAGCGCCAGTTCAAGGAACTATTGGAGGAAATGGGGAGAACTATTCCAGCCTGTTATTGCTCAGAAACGTCCACTGGTTATCAAGAGGAAGAGTGCTTGCATGTTTTGCTGCATGCTTGGATGAGGTGAAGGCCTTTTTGGAGAAGAAAGGAATTGTACATCCTGAGCTTACAGGCTGAGATTGGCTGTGCAAGTTTTATTACCTGGTGGACATTACTAGGAATCTGAACCAGTTAAAAGTGAGGATGCAGGGACACGGGAACACAGTTTTTTCTCTTAGCCAGATGGGATTCCGTTATTTTTTTTTTGGCTTACTCTGAGTTTGAGACAATATGCATAACATTTATGGAAACAGACATTAAGTGACAGTACAAACCAACAGAAAGCTTCTCTTTCAGTGCAGATATTCATATTGAATAACTCAACTTTTCTCAACAGTCTAACCTCTTTCTGTTTTATTTGGGCAGAAAACACCTCATATAACCACAGAGCAAACTTCACCAATGCAGAGAGTAAGCAACATTTGGCCTGTTTCTGTCACATGCTGTCTTCAAAGTTGATGTGATTTTTTTTTTAATTGTTAAAATACTTTCTCTTATCCAGCTTAATATCCAGAGACAACTTCTAGTAAACAATTCATAGACTGATTTAATCAAAAAAGAGTAGACTCTGTGGTACTATCAAAATATTACTCTGTTTGTTTGAGCATGCCGACTCTGCTTGTGGTAGGGATATCTATTGGCAATGACAGACGAAGAGACTATTCTGGGAAAGCTATTGCTTTCTATTTTTGCAATTGCGTTTTGTGATGCTATAGTCCAGAATAATTGATTGAAGGGTCATCTATCAAATTGATCATTCAGATTCTACTGTTTTTATATAGTGTTTATAAGTTAAAATCTTAGAAGTGTAAATTCATTTTTTTATTGGCAGATGGTTTATTAAAGAAGTTTTTTCTTTTACATCTACAGGAATTTCACACAGCAATCCAATCTACATTTCAATCAGTGGCAAATTCTCAGGGCCAGCTTCGCTGCTGGTGTAACATGCCAAATAAATCAATATTTCTCATCCTTTCATTCTCAATCACCTTTTTCCTATGTATTTTTAATCACTTTCCACTCTTAATTAATCTACAAACAAATATAGAATTTATTCCTTGATGCTTACAAGCAAAGTGTGACAACTGTTTCACAAATCACATGCCCAAAGCAGCATGTGTGTCTGAGCTCCACCCCCTCAGGCCTTCAGAATTTCTTCAGAACCCTTCAACAGTGCAAATGAATGTGTAACTATAGATGGGTCAGATTGGCAGATTCATCAGCCAATCAGATTGATTGATTTTTTATTGGTGGGTGTGATCTTTACAATATGTCACGGTTGAGGCTTTCTAGCTTGCCTTGAGTAACGCAATCACGCTTTAAGTGATGTATGTAATTCATGAACGAAAAGCTTAAGATGATTTGATGCTGTTTCAAAGCTGTTTGATGATTCAGCTGTCACTGCTGGTATTGCAGTTTAGAAAGAGATCCATTTGGATAAGCATAAATTAGGCTGCTTGAGAATTCAATGTCGGATCAAGTTTTGAAAAGTATTGCTGCGTTCTCTTCAACTCGGAAAGTTGTTTTGGCATTTGAATCAAAATTGGAACTTTTCACCCATGATATTGAAAGTGGCTGCCTCCTGCATTTTGAAACATAACGAGTATTCAGGGAAAACTGCCTCACAAATGAGCCCACTCGTGATATCGCAGTCAGTCAGCTGACCTTTTAATGTCATCAAAGCACATTTTGGGGACAGCAGTTTGTTAAAATTCATCATTTGAGTTAGAGGCAGCTGAGCTCAAATCTGCAGAAATGTGGTTGACCTAATTTGTCACTCTGAACACCAAGCTGGAAAGCCTCATTTGTCAATGTGAACTTTTGGTAAAGGAACAGAAATGGAAGGAATTGGGTAACCTTGAACGTGAGGACAACCTCATATTGAAAACTTGGAATGAACTTCCCCCGAACTTTGCGTCTTACTCACTTATGAACAATATAAATTCCAGCGCTCAAGGTTGACAGAGGAGTCTGAATACCTGCATGAAATTGAACTTGACCACCTATGAACTGGGCTACAAGCTATTAGCAAGACTATGCAAAGCCAGAAGTCACACTAAATTGTGGGTGTATCTGTAATGTAGGGAACTGCACTTTTTCATGGACAAATGTGCAATAAATTATAATTTTACGGAGGCCTGATGTAAGAGTATGTAGGTCATAACCAATGGAAGTAATTTTTTGGAAGCGTGCGCACGCACGCACACACACACATACACACACACACAGAGAGAGAGAGAGAACACTGAAGAGGTTTTATGCTGCTCAGGTGCAAACTCAACCTCAAAGTGAGAGCCCTGCACACAACATAGACACACACAGTTAATATTGCAACGTGTTACTTATTGTCCGTTGCATATTTCTTTGATTTGTCTATGGACCTAATAAAGGTTTAATGTTATTGAAAATGTTTTTAAATGTAGATGGGAGAGTCATGTTGAATTGAACAAAGTAGTGATCAG
The DNA here is from genome assembly GCA_032164185.1 of Moxostoma hubbsi. Classification (NCBI taxonomy): domain Eukaryota; kingdom Metazoa; phylum Chordata; class Actinopteri; order Cypriniformes; family Catostomidae; genus Moxostoma; species Moxostoma hubbsi. The sequence goes on along the minus strand of JAVLUX010000044.1, from coordinate 25,685,396 downwards.
AGATATGTAAAGGAGTAACAAGAATATTTGAGTTGGTACAGTTATGTGTAAAGATGAGGTACAGCTGGTTGCCGATCTGTGAGTTGCTGTAGTGCTTAGTCTTTCTAAGTCAAACGTGGCTAGAAGAGCATGAAGTTCAGTGGCCTGTGGCTTGTCTTGGTGTATGTTGAAATCTCCCAAGAACCACAAATGGGCTACCATCTTCCGGGAAGGTGAACAGCAGGACAGCAGAACTCCTCGAGAAAGTTTGTCAGTTGACCTGGAGGGTGATAGATGACATATAGATGAAAACATTGATTTTTGTGGGTTGCATTGTAGTAATAGCATGGAATTCAAAAGTAGTGTTGTTACACAGAGAAGAGTGTGGTGAAAAAGTCCAGTTGTTAAGAATCAGCAAACCTGTTACCCCACCCCTGTGTGTCAAGTGGTGTGAGAGAAGTTGTTGGAGAGAGCAGCGGGTGTTGCTGTATCCTCTGGACATATCCATGTTTCTGTCAGTGCAAGGATGCTCAGGGTGGCTGTGCAGTGTAGGCTGGGATGAAGTCTACTTTATAGATTTTTGTTAATTCTGCACAGGTAGACTCACTGGTCATTACACAAGTAGGTTTTCCCATGAGGAGGGCTTTGCAAGAGGGCTAAGACTTCTGCATCAGCATTCACACGCTGCTAACGAGCCATTAAGTGAAATAAGCTGGACACACCTTATTGCTGCTTAGCACAACAAAGCTAGTCACGTTGGCAACCGAAACTATGGGTCACAAACGCGACTTCAGTACACCGCTAACAAACAATACTAAACTTTAGCAATAAATAATACTCTAAAACAATTGAAGCACTGTTTATAGACACGAAAACAATGATAGTTTTACACATACACTAGACAAACAACTCTAAATCAAGCAGTGAATACCCTGGGACCAGCCAAAACAATATAGCACACACACAAACACACGTTTAAGCAACACGAGTTCAACACTAAAAAAACAGCACAAGTCTAGCAATGAATACTACTCTACAACAAAGTAAAACAATTACATAAACACACTTACACACAACTGCAGACTCCTGTAGATAGATCGCTTCTCCTGAAATGACTATGAATCCTGCGGTTTAAATATCTTACATGGCGCTGGACATGCCATAATGCTGCTTAGCACAACAAAGCTAGTCACATGGGCTAAGGATAACGCGAGGTGACAAGCGTGTGTCTGTGTGTCTAACAGCATTTCTTGTGTCATTCCAAATCTGAAACATCTTACAGTTACCCACCATGCACATTATATTCGCTACCTGCAATAAAACGTCTTCTATCAGTGTGCATACTTTGCTGCCTGTATAATTTGATATGTTGGTAAACAACTTTCAATGTGTTATTTAGGTTAATTTATCATGGGTCACAAACTCTTCATTAGGCAACTATTCTGTATTTAAGGCTATTCTATTCATTAGGCTATTGTATTGGTAGTTCCATTTATAATGTTTCTCCCCTTTACCCCTGTATAAAATTTCACACCGCTGTTGTCCCTTGTACTGAGTAAAACCGGTAACACCGTACACTGTGGCAACCCTACTAGGTATTATTAACAGGCCAGAATTTTGCAATCTTAGTGAACGTGATGGAATATAGCCTGACAGAAGGTCACATAAGTACTGTGGAGCTAGTCCATTCAAGGCTTTGTAAGTGGTTAGAAGTATTTTAAAATCAGTACAAAATTTAACAGGAAGCCAGTGTTGCGACATTAAGATTGGGCTAATATGATCATATTTCTTAGTTCTAATCAGCACTCTAGCTGACTACTCTACTCCAGCAGTTCTTCACTGTAGAAGACGACGTGACAAATTATATTTTAGCAGCTTATTTTTTTAGAGGTTTTTGGTCTAACAATTAGTACCTCTGTTTTGTCGGAATTGAGTAGAAAGAAATTTCTAGCCATCCAGTCTTTGATTTCATTGATACACTCTGCTAACTTGGAGAATTGTGAAATTTCATCATGTTTCGAGGGAATATAAAGTTGTTTATCGTCGGCATAACAGTGAATACAGTTCCTAGTGTCTCCCAGGGGAAGGAGAGAAAAGGAGAGGCCCTAAAACTAATCCCTGTGACACTCCATACTAACTACTTTAGTTTGATCTAACAATTACACAGAGCAAGTGGTAGCAGTATGCTAAATAGGACCTAAACCATGCTAATAGTTCTTGATGTCTCTATGCAGGTTCCCGAGATCCTGAATGGTGACGAGCGCGTCGGAGCTGTCGTGCTGCACGTGGGAACGAACGACACCAGGCTGCGGAAGACGGAGGTACTGAAGGAGGACTACAGGAGCCTGATCGAGACGGTACGCAGCACTTCGCCAGAAACAACGATCGTCGTGTCTGGACCGCTTCCCACGTACCGACTAGGACAAGAAAGGTTCAGTAGATTATTTGCTCTAAATGAATGGTTAATGTCGTGGTGTAATGAACAGAGACTGCTCTTTGTTAATAATTGGAATCTGTTTTGGGAGCGACCTAGGCTCTTCCGTCCTGATGGCCTTCACCCCAGCAGAGTCGGAGCGGCTGTTCTGTCGGACAACATCTCCAAGACGCTACACACCATATGACTAGTAAGTCAAAGTCCAAATCACAGTATTTGCTGTCCCAACTTAATTGATATAAGTACCAATGTAGAACATTATATAGAAACTGTGTCTATTCCTCGTTTAGTAAAGCCAAACAATACATCTACTGTAGGATCTAGGAAAAATCTAATTGTAATTAAACCAGAAAATCTCAATATCAGTGAACAAAAACAATTTCTAAAGCTAGGTCTTCTAAACATTAGATCGCTCACACCTAAGGCGGTTATTGTAAATGAAATGGTCTCAGATAATAGTTTTGATGTATTTTGCCTTACTGAAACCTGGCTTAAACCAAATGATTATTTCGGTCTAAATGAGTCTACTCCGCCAGGATACTGTTATAAACATGAGCCCCGTCTGATTGGTCGTGGCGGCGGTGTTGCAACAATCTATAGAGATATTCTTAATGTTACTCAGAAAATAGGTCACAGGTTTAATTCGTTTGAAGTACTTGTGCTAAATGTTACACTCTCAGATGTAAGAAAAAAATCCCTATTATCTCTAGCCTTGGCTACCGTATATAGACCTCCAGGGCCTTACACTGTTTTCCTAAAAGAGTTTGCAGACTTTCTATCAGATCTATTGGTCAATGTTGATAAAGCAATAATTGTTGGAGATTTTAACATACACGTAGATAACACAAATGATGCGTTAGGGGCTGCGTTTACAGATTTGTTAAACTCCTTCGGGGTCACGCAAAACGTCAGTGGTCCCACTCATCGCCTAAATCATACGCTAGATTTAATTATATCATATGGAACCAATCCAACCGATATAGATATTATACCGCAAAATGATGATGTCACTGATCATTACATGGTAACTTGCATACTACGTACCACTGAAATCTGTCATATTGCGCCACGTTATCGACCAAGCAGAACAATCCTTCCAACCACAATAGATAGATTCACAAATAGCTTACCTGATCTATCTCAGCTGCTCAGTGAACCCAAACAAACAGATGAACTAGAGGAAATGACTAGCAGTTTGAGCACCATTTTCTCTGGTACATTAGATATTGTTGCACCAATTAGATTAAAAAAGTTTAGAGAAAAAACTAGAGCACCATGGTACAACAGTGCTACGCATGCTATCAAGAGAGAAACTCGTAACTTGGAGCGTAAATGGAAACAAACTAATTTAGAGGTCTTTAGAATCGCATGGAAAGACAGTATGTCACGTTACAAAAAGGCTCTAAAAACAGCCAGGGCTGAGCACCTCCGCAAACTAATAGAAAATAACCAAAATAATCCAAGGTTCTTATTTAACACCGTGGCTAGACTAACAAATAAACAGAGATCACCTGAGCAAAATATTCCTTTACAGTTTAGTAGTAATGATTTTATGAATTTCTTCACTGAGAAAATAGAAAACATCAGAAACACAATTGTAAACACAATTGTTAATGTACAATCTTTAATGGTGTCTTATGATTCAGCCTCAATTATCGCCCCTCAAGAACAACTACACCGCTTTACAACTATAGGACAGGAAGAGCTAAATAAACTTATCATTGCATCTAAACCAACAACATGTTTACTAGATCCAATACCCACTAAACTACTGAAAGAAGTGTTACATGTAGTGGAAGAGCCTCTTCTCAATATTATTAACTCGTCTTTATTTTTAGGTCATGTTCCAAGAATATTTAAGCTGGCAGTTATAAAACCTCTCATTAAGAAACCACAATTAGATCCAAATAACCTAGCAAATTACAGACCCATCTCAAATCTTCCATTTATGTCTAAAATATTAGAAAAAGTTGTGTCCGCTCAATTGTGCTCTTTCTTGCAAGAAAATGATATCTATGAAAAATTTCAGTCAGGATTCAGACCGCATCATAGCACAGAAACTGCGCTAGTTAAAATTACAAATGATTTACTTTTAGCTTCTGACCAAGGCTGCATCTCAATATTAGTTCTACTCGATCTTAGCGCTGCGTTCGACACTATAGATCATAAAATACTCTTGGATCGACTACAAAACTACACTGGTGTTCAGGGACAGGCATTAAGCTGGTTTAGATCGTACTTATCAGACCGTTACCATTTTGTCTGTTTAAATGGGGAAAAATCAAAAATAACGTCAGTAGACTATGGAGTGCCACAAGGATCTGTGTTAGGCCCTCTATTATTCTCAATATATATGCTACCACTTGGTAAAATTATAAGAAAACATGGAATTAATTTCCACTGTTATGCTGATGACACTCAATTATATATCTCATCACGACCAGATGAAAACATTAACTTATCTAACTTGACAGAGTGTCTTAAAGATATAAAATGTTGGATGACGCGTAATTTCCTGTTATTAAATTCCGATAAAACGGAGGTATTACTTATTGGTCCAAAAAACTACCCACAAAATCCCTTACAATACAACTTTAATTTAGAAGGATGTCCTGTTACATTATCCACTACAGTAAAAGACCTGGGTGTTATACTAGACCGCAACTTGACTTTCGAAAATCATATTTCATCTGTTACGAGAACAGCCTTTTTCCACCTTAGAAACATTGCTAAGCTACGTAACATGCTATCTGTTTCTGATGCAGAAAAGTTAGTTCATGCATTCATGACCTCGAGACTAGATTACTGTAATGCTTTATTAGCTGGTTGCCCTGCATCCTCAATAAACAAGCTACAGTTAGTCCAAAATGCAGCCGCTAGAGTTCTTACTAGGTCAAGAAAATATGATCATATAACACCGATTTTATCATCTCTACACTGGCTACCAATTAAGTTCCGTATCAATTACAAAGTATTACTACTGACCTATAAAGCCCTAAATGGTTTATCTCCGGTGTATTTAACGGATCTTCTATCGCCATACAATCCATCGCGCTCTTTAAGATCACTAAATTCGAGGCTTCTGGTCATACCTAGGATATCTAAGTCCACTAATGGAGGGAGGGCGTTCTCACATTTAGCTCCTAAACTCTGGAATAGCCTTCCCGATATTGTTCGAGGCTCAGACTCGCTGTCCCAGTTTAAAACTAGATTAAAGACACATCTCTTTAACCAAGCATTCACATAATGCTAACTTTTTATACTACTGCTGAATCAGTTATAATGCATTAATATTATGAACATCAGCTATGCTAATTATTTCCCATCTGCTTTTCTGCTGTTATCTCGGGACGCCAGTCCCGAGGTAAATAGCGTTCGTCAGCTCCAGTTTGTATCCAGCCTCTCACGGAGACTTCAGATGCCCCATCACCATGGACAAGGATCTTAAAATGGGATACATAGACTAATTATTGCCAACAAAAGCCTTCATCAGCCAAACAAGTACAATTGCATCTAAGTGAACTTCTGGAATTTAATCAAGGATGGACTTCAAAGACACTGGTCACTAATCTTGCAGTTCAAACACATTCACTGTCTAAATACTGACCCTTAGCACTTAATAAGTTTAATAATTTTTTAAATTATGTTTTTTGACTATAAATAATTCTTATTTACATTATTCATGATGTTAGCCAGAGGGGAACTGGCCCCCACAGTGAGTCTGGTTTCTCCCAAGGTTATTTTTCTCCATTAACAATCATCTTTTGGAGTTTTGTGTTCCTTGCCACAGTCGCCTTCGGCTTGCTCACTGGGGTTATTAATACAATTATTATTTAATTATTTTTAAACACGATAAAGAATCATATCTTATCTAATTCCACAACAGGGCTCCAAACAAAAAAAAAAAAAATCAATTAAGGAGCCAATGGCTCCTACAGGGGGAAAAACAGGCGCCAAATATTTTAAATTTTTTTAACTCCATCCATTCCTTTTCGTCCCGCAGCTCGCTAACAGTGTAGTCTGTGGAGCATTCTTCGCAATTATGTGATCACGTGCATTTTTATGCTTGTTACTGTCACCGTGTTTTCTAACAGTCTCTTTTTTGAAATTGTTAGTTCCTGCAATGAACTCCGTTTTCCCCGCTATTTCTTTGATATAAACTTTTGTTATGTATCTCGGGAAATGTAAAGCTAATTTTAAAATCAAAAGGGAGTAAACTTTTACTGTCACCAATGGCGACCTTGACAGAAATTACACTCACAAATAAATTTATTTGGTCACAAATGCGACCATTTTTAGTCGCAGTTTGGAGCCCTGCACAAGGATGATGATTTATCGACTTTATAGACATTACATTTTTATCGTCTGTTAATGCTGAACTTCTGTAAAGCTGCTTTGAAACGATGTGTGTTGTGAAAGGCGCTATACAAATAAAATTGACTTGACTTGACTTGACTTAATGCAAGTCTAATGCCAACATAATTAAGCTTATTCAAGAGAATGTCATTATCTCTGTCGTCGAAGGCAGCACTAATATCAAAAAGCACTAGAACAGAAATGCAGCCACAACCAGATGATAAGAACAAGTCATTTGTAACTCTGATAAGTGGAGTCTCTGTACTGTGATGGGGCTTAGATCCTGACTGAAATTGTTCATATATACTATTTCTCTGTAGAAATTAACATATTTGTGAGGACACTACCTTTTCTAGTATTTTCGATATAAAAGAGAGATTTGAAATCTCTCTATATTTAGCCGATTTTCCAGGTTTAAGCTGTGGCTTCTTTATAAGTGGTTTGACAACTGCCATTTTAAAGTTTCTTGGGACGTGTCCTAAGGATAGCTAGGAGTTAATTTTAAGAAGAGGATCTGAGATTACAGGGAATACCTCTTTTAAGAGCATACATGTTGTGGCTGTTGAAAATTATGAGACACACTTTTCTAAATTACTGTGACAGATAATTGCATAATTCTAATTTTATTTTAGATGATTTCAGTTTTATCAGTAAAGAAATTCAAAAAGTCATTACTATTGTACTGTGACGGAATCGTCATTGTTACTGTTGTAACCTCCGTTCCCCGATGGAAGGAACGAGATGTTGTGTTGATTGTAGTGACACAAGGGGTCTCTTCTGAGAGCCTCGCGTTCCAAAAGGCCAATGTCAAGTTGGCAGACAGAATTTGCATGCCCCGCCCCGGACATACGGGTATAAAGGGAGTGGACGAGTGAATGCCAGACAGGTTTTCACTGAGGAGCCGAGAATACGGGTACGGCGCATTACAGTGGTAGGGATAGTGACATGGCAAGGGGAACACAACATCTCATTCCTTCCATCGGGGAACGGAATTTACAACAGTAACCACAACGTTCCGCTTCTGTCACTCACTCGACGTTGTATCGATTGTAGTGACACAAGGTGTCCCACTTAAAAACGCCATGCACTACCCAGTGTTATGTGGCTGCCAAGCCAAGTGCAAGCAGGCTGTTGTGTGCTAGAAGCAGCTGGGTCGGCTGCATATAACCCTCCCCAATGCCCCCAATAAAAGGTGTCATATACCGCTCTTAGGTTCCCCGTTCCCATACGGAAAAAGGCGACATGACTTGCATGGGATCCAGCCGACCAGCCGTGCCTTTTCTCACTCTATGTTTCTCGTCATAGAGTTAAAAAGTGGCTGTGGCTATCTTAACGCTATAAATGCATCGGGGAAGGCATCCTTTCCCATTCCTATTCTTTCAGGGGGAAAAGGCCCTGCGGAGACCACGACCTGCCCAAACTGGGGGGAGGTAACTTGTGGTTAATACACACAGGGGTTGTCAAGCCACTCGTGGACATGGTGCACCTTGGAACCTTGGGCATGTAGCCCAGTCGTGGTCTTAGGATGAGGTGAGCATCTGCCGGACCGAACTCCAGGCAAGTGTCGCTGACAGAGAACGCTTGCAGGTCCCCAACACTCTTGATGGAAGCGAGCATGATCAGGAGGGCCGTCTTCAAGGAGAGGGCTTTGAGCTCGTCTGAATCAAGCAGCACAAAGGGGGGGTCTCTGAAGGCCCGAGAGGACCACTGAGAGATCCCAGGAGGGGAACAGGCTTGGCCGGGAAGGGTTCAACCTCCGGGCACCTCTTAAGGAACCTGATAATCAAGCCATGCTTACCAAGGGACTTGCCGTCTACTGCGTCATGTTGGGCTGCGATAGCAACAACACACACTTTCAAGGTGGAGGGGGACAGCCTCCCATCAAGCCACTCCTGCAGGAATGAAGCACTGACCAAACTGCGCATCTCTGTGGGTCTTCAGGTCTGGAAGAACACCAATTTGCAAACAGACGCCACTTGAGGGCATAAAGTTGCCTGGTAGAGGGAGCTCTGGCTTGGTTGATTGTGTCTACGACTGCAGGTGGTAGACCACTTAAGTCTTCCGCATCCTGTCCAGGGGCCAGACATGGAGATTCAGAAAGGAGGTCTTTCCTCAGGGGAATTTGCCAGGGTGGTGCTGTCGCCAGGTCCGGGTGGGCCAATAGGGAGCCACCAAGGTGACCTGTTCCTCGTCCTCCCTGACCTTGTACAGCACCAGCTGTGTGCCAGCGCATCTGTGCTGAGAGGGGCCTCCGTTAGGGAGTACCAGAGTGGGCAGAGGGAGTTGTCTTGGGAGGCAAAGAGGTCTATCTGTGCCCTGCCGAAGCAGCCCCAAAGTCGCTGCTGACTCCAGAGGAGGAGATGGCGGGCGAGTTGTGACATGTGACGGGAGCGATTTATGTACTCTACCTGAACGGATCAACACGTGCTTGCCCTGAATCAGCAGGAGAAATCTCCGCAGGGCAAGGAGTACAGCCAACAACTCAAGGTAGTTGATGTGCCAACGCAGGCGGGGCCCCATCCAGGAGCCAGTGGCTGCGTGCCCGTAGCACACGGCGACCCAACTGAAAGTCTGATGGCAGGAAGGGGTGATAAACACACAGTATGTGCCGCGGCACCATGCCCATCTCGGGACTCGAGTCTGAGGCCAGTGCTGGAGGTCTCATATGCATCAACCTGAGCGGCGTGACCACGACCGGGGATGCCATATGCCCCAGGAGCCTCTGGAACAGTTTGAGAGGAACCACTGTGCCTGGCTCGCTTCAAGCCACACTTAAGCACTGGCTGTGCATGCTCAGTTGTGAGGTGTGCTGACATTGAGACAGAGTCTATCTCTAAACCAAGAAAAGAGATGCTCCGAACCGGAGAGAGCTTGCTTCTTTCTCAGTTGACCTGAAGACCTAAGCGGCTGAGGTGCGTGAGCCCCTGGTCCCTGTCCAGTCGTCGATGTAGTGGAGTATTCAGATGCTCACTTCCCGTAGCGGGGCAAGGGCTGCCTCTGCGACCTTGGTGAAGACGTGAGGGGACAGGCCGAAGGGGAGGACCTTGTACTGATACGCCTGGCCGTCGAACGCGAACCGTAAGAAGGGTCGGTGTCGAGTCAGAATGGAGACGTGGAAGTATGTGTCCTTCAGGTCTATCGGTGTGAACCAATCTTGATGCCGAGCGCAGGTTAGAATTCGCCTCTGCGTGAGCATTCTGAACGTGAGTCTGTGTAAAGTCCGGTTGAGAACTTGCAAGTCCAAGATTGGCTGCAACCCACCCCCTTTTTTGGGTACGATGAAGTAAGTGCTGTATAAATCAAATCAAATCAAATCACTTTATTGTCACACTACTGTGTACACGAGTGCAACAGCAGGTGAAATTCTTGTGTGCAGTTCCGAGCAACATTGCAGTAATGACAGTGACAAGACATAAACCACTTTACAATAACAACATATTTACACAAAACAATTTACATAACAAATGTACACATACTTACACATCAATTTACATAACAAATGTACACAATACACACAATGTAGAATACACATACACTAGATAAGGGTATAAATATATATATATATATATATATATATATATATATATATATATATATATATATATATATATATACACACTAACTGAATTGGGAGAACATATTGACAGAGTGAGGATTAATAAAGTGCAGTGCTGATTGTTGATCGTGAGAGATCATGTGTTCAAAAGTCTTATTGCTTGGGGGAAGAAGCTGTCATGTAGTCGGGTGGTGCGGGTCCTGATGCTGCGATACCGCCTGCCTGATGGAAGCAGTGAGAGCAGCCCATGGCTCGGGTGGCTGGAGTCTTTGATAATCCTCCGAGCTTTATTCACACACCGTCTGTTATATATATCCTGGAGGGAGGGAAGCTCACCTCCGATGATGTTTCTGGCCGTTCGCACCACCCTTTGCAGGTCTTTGCGGTTGTGGGCGGTGCTATTGCCGTACCAGGCGGTGATGCAGCCAGTCAGGATGCTCTCTACCGTGTGAGGATGTGGTGGTTCATTCCAAACTTCCTCAGCCGTCTCAGGAAGAAGAGGTGCTGGTGAGCCTTCTTCGCAACGGCCTCAGTGTGGACGGACCATGTGAGTTCCTCAGTAATGTGGACACCAAGGAAACTTGAAGCTGCTGACTCTCTCCACCGGTGCTCCATTAATGGTGATGGGGCTGTGTTCTCTGTCTTTCTTCCTGAAGTCCACCACAAGCTCCTTGGTTTTACTGACGTTGAGGGAGAGGTTGTGCTCCTGACACCAGCGTGTCAGAGTGTGCACCTCCTCTCTGTAGGCTGTTTCATCATTGTCAGTGATCAGACCTACCACCGTCGTATCGTCAGCAAACTTAATGATGGCATTGGAGCTATGTGTCGCCACACAGTCATGTGTGTACAGGGAATACAGGAGTGGGCTGAGAACACAGCCCTGTGGTGCTCCAGTGTTGAGGGTCAGTGATGAGGAGATGTTGCTGCCCATTCTAACCACCTGACGTCTGCCTGACAGGAAATCCAGGATCCAGCTGCACAGCGAGCTGTTTAAGCCCAGAGCCCGGAGTTTCACATCAAGCTTGGAGGGCACTATGGTGTTGAATGCTGAGCTGTAGTCTACAAACAGCATTCTCACATATGTGTTCCTTTTTTCCAGGTGGGAGAGAGCAGTGTGTATTGTAGATGCAATGGCATCATCAGTGGAGCGGTTGTTGCGGTAGGCAAACTGCAATGGGTCCAAAGAGGTGGGCAGAACAGAGCAGATGTAATCTCTGATCAACCTCTCAAAGCATTTGCTGATGATGGGGGTGAGGGCAACAGGACGCCAGTCATTTAAGCAAGTGATTTTTGATTGCTTCGGTACAGGCACAATGGTTGATGTTTTGAAGCATGTGGGGACTACAGACAGGGATAGGGACAAGTTGAAAATGTCCGTAAAAACACCAGCCAGTTGGTTTGCGCATGCTCTGATGACGCGGCCCGGAATGCCGTCTGGACCCGCGGCTTTATGAACGTTCACCCGTCGGAAGGATCGGGTTACATCCGCAACAGAGACGGAGAGTGAACCATCAACTGTAGTATCGGCCGCGAGTGCTCTCTCCGTGAGGGCGGTGTTATTGTCCTCGAAACGAGCATAAAATGTATTAAGCTCGTCCGGGAGAGAGGCAACGGTGTTCATGGCGGAGTTTTTATTCTGTTTATAGTCCGTGATGATGTTAATTCCCTGCCACATACTTCTGGAGTCAGTGGTGTTGAACTGTTCTTCAATTTTGTGCCTGTACTGGCGTTTGGCTGCACGGATGGAGTTACGGAGGGCATAACTGGCTTGTTTATGCTCCTCCGCGTTCCCGGAATTAAAAGCGGTGGTCCGCGCAGTAAGTGCCGCGCGAACATCGCCGTTAACCCAGGGTTTCTGGTTGGGGTAGATTTTTTTGTCGGAACAACGTCCTCTACGCACTTCCTGATGAAACACGTTATGCTATCAGCGTAAACCTCGATGTCGTCATCGGAGGCAGACCGGAACATCTCCCAGTCCGCGTGATCAAAACAGTCCTGTAGTGCAGAGTCTGATTGGTCCGACCAGCACTGGATCATTCTAATGGTGGGTGATTCCCGTTTCAGTTTCTGCCTGTAAGCGGGCAGAAGCAGAACGGAGGAGTGGTCGGATTTGCCAAATGGTGGGCGGGGGAGGGATTTGTAGCCATCCCGGAAAGGAGAATAGCAATGATCCAAAACCCAGTCCCCTCGTGTGTTAAAGCTGATATGTTGGTGGTATTTTGGTGCTATTGTTTTAAAGTTGGCTTTGTTGAAGTCCCCGGCAACAATGAACGCGGCCTCAGGGTGCGCGGTTTCCTGCTCACTTATACTGCCATACAGTTCCCTGAGTGCCCGGTCTGTGTCGGCTTGTGGGGGGATGTACACAGCAGTGATAATGACCGCTGTGAATTCCCTCGGTAGCCAGAATGGTCGACACAGAAGCATGAGAAATTCCAGATCAGGAGAGCAGAAAGACCTGATAAAATGTACATTCCTCTGATCACACCATGATTTGTTGATCATAAAACATACACCTCCACCTCTGCTTTTACCTGAGAGGTCTTTCGCTCTGTCCACTCGGTGCACGGAGAAACCCGTGGGTTCGATGGCCGAGTCTGGAATCTCCGCGGACATCCAGGTTTCCGTAAGACAGATAACACAGCAATCTCTCGTCTCTCGTTGGAAAGAGATCCGAGCTCTCAGTTCACAGAGCTTGTTGTCCAGAGACTGAACATTTGCCAGTAGTATACTGGGTAGTGGGGGGCGATTTGCGCGACGTCTTACTCTGATGAGAACGCCGGCTCTTCTTCATCTCGGCTGGAGGGACAGGCTCTATTGCATTCCTGAGTAGCAGAGTGGAAATCTCTGCTCGTAAGGTGCTGGTGTTGTGCCGCGCATTGGCGTGGAGTGAATACCGCTGCAACGTGGCGGGAGCCTGGCAAATTGAATCACGTAGCCGAGTCGGATGGTCCTGACCAGCCATCACGATGGGCTGGAAAGCGCAAGCCATGTGTTGAAGCTCCGTGCGAGGGGCATTAACGGGACAATCGTTTGGATTGGGTGGGGCCTTGTGGCAGGGGGAGCAGATAATAGTGTGTCGGGAGGCAAAGGCGTGTCCCAAGGCTTGAATGCTGAGAAAAACTCAAAAGCACTTACTTTGCTCCATGCACCCGGCAGGGGGTGGGTTATAGACAGAGGAGGAGGGCATGCAGGGACGTCCTCTAGACTCGTCAGCGCTGGCCTTCCGGGGCTGGGCAGTCGTGGGTCCGAAGGCAAGATGGCCGTGTCAGGGGAGCCGGGACTGCAAGGTTTTGGTGCCGGGATGCCTTGAAAACGGTCTGATGACCCAGGAAGTAAGGGAATTGCTCTTTGACAATTTGGCGCAGCGAAGAAAAAGGGAGAACTGAGGATACACAGCAGGCCTTGGAGGGGAGTACCGGACGGTCCGGCTGCGATCTTGGGACACAGGTGGATCGCAACCGCTCTGTCCACCTGAGGGACCTCCATGTACCCGTGGGCCGCCCCACCGTCCAGGGTAGTGAGAGCGGACGAGCAAGGAGGTCGGTTCCGGGCATTAAAAAGTGCCCTCCAAGAACTCGTCAGCTTGTCATTCACTTCCGGGAAGAAAGGTAGCTATGAGCGGCACCCTGGCCCGTGGAACCAATCATGTAGCCTTGAGGGGGGGGGACTGAGGTTTCCAGTCCACCTCGTGCTCACGGCGGCCCGGGAAAGCATAGCGAACATCCATGCATCAGGCTCAGACTGGGCAAGCGGACACGAAGGTGGCAGCCCAGGCGAGTCATCAGCATCAGACACCACTGTGACGCTCTCCGATGCAGCGTCGAAATCATCATTCAATTCAATCAATCAATTCTGGGGGCTCGAAGGAGAATGCCGGCTGGCCGCGAAGCGAGCCGCTTTCATCCCGAGCTCGTACGGAAGCAAGCAAGTGTACTGTGGGGCGGGAGGTTGGTGGGGTTTTACCTGGCGAAACCAAGCCCATCGTCATCCCCGAATCACCTTCAACGCCAGCCGCGTCGTCCCCAATCCCGTGGGAAGAAGGAACGATGTGGGGGGGCGGCTTAAGTGGCTTTCACTCGTGAGAAAAGAAAGCTGCGACCGCAATGTTGCCATGGCTATGTTCTGGCACTGAGAACATAAACCATTCATAAATGGTGTCTGCGTGTGTTCGCTGCCCAGGCACACGAGACCGCTTTTATGAGCGTCAGAAGTTGAGAGAAATCGACCGCATCCAGGAACTACACAGCGGCGGAAAGGCATCTTTAAAAAGATGCGTCCTGAAAAGGACGTTCAACGCTCGCGTGTGTATGTTGATCTTTTACCAGAATCAAACTCTTTCAGAGAAGTCAAAATTAACTAACTAAATCTTACAAATTTGCTGGGAATAAAATACACAGATAATTAATGCCCTGTTTGGGCCACTGAAAGGCACCCGGCTGAAAAGCCATTACCGGGCAGTATGCTGTCAGAGACAATTAACTCTGTATCCTGAGAACTTAAAGGAAATTAATAAATCTGTGGAGGCAAGGCATAGATCTAGAAGGGACAGAGACGAATAATAAACTGTCTGGTTTAGTTCAGCAACCAAGTCAGACATAAGAAGACTTAAAAGGACAGTTTGGACTGCTGAGAGGATTACTTGCAGTCCCCTGCCCACCCTGCTAGAACTGTACACAACCATGTGCAATGTTCTGTCCACCCATTACTACTTCTATCCATATCTCGTTTATATTCCTTAACAAATCCTACCTCTTCTTCAATGCATCACCTGCACAACTGTATATAAAATATTCTAACAACATTATTCCACTGTGGTATACTTCTCTTTTTTTGTCTGTTAAATCTTATATATATATATATATATATATATAGTGACATAAAAAATATGTTTAAATGTATATGTTTGTATGTATGTATGTATATACATTGCATTCTTTTGCACTGGAAGCTTCTGTCACTATGACAAACTCCTTGTGTGTGTTAGCATACTTGGAAATAAAGCTCATTCTCACATACCTCGCTTAAGACCATTCTTGAGATTCATCTAGATGACGACTGCATTCTAGTTCAATGTCCTACACTTCGGGTTGTCCTTGGCCCTTTGCACATGTACGAAATGTGTTGATGCAGCACTCACTCTGCTGAGGCCGAGTGGCGTCCATGTTACCTCAATGATTGTTGCCGATAGCTCAATCAAAGGTACAAGCAAGGAAGAACAGAGGCTGGCTGCTAATGCATTGGGGCTGAAAGGGCATCTGTAAAAATAGCATGTGACTACCTAGTCAGCAGGTTTCCTTCCTAGGAATGAAACTCTACTCTGTAATCATGTTGACACCTGATCGAGTCCATTCTTGACAAAACATGCATATGCATTGCAAAATGCAAAATATGAAAATGCATTTCCCCATCAGCTTGCTAAATCAAATATTGTGAAAGATTCTCTGCCAGAGCTATGGAAATGGCATGTCTGGTCTCTGAATGGGTATGACACAATAGAGTTGTTGCAACTGGTGTACAATGCCATTCTACAGGCCAGGGCCCCCTCAACGAGGTGGCTATATGCCTTTAAGTGGCATCTCTTTGCTGATTGGTACTCCTCCTGTTGTGAGGATCCAAAGCATTGCTCTGTGCAGACTATTCTTTCTTTTATAAAAGAACGATTGGATGCAGGACTCTATCCATCCATACTCAAAAGTATATGTGGCGTCCATAGCGGCTACTCATGACCTTATTAAAGGTATGTCCATAGGCAGAAACCCTCTGGTATGTAGATTCTTGCTTGGTGTAACACTTCTGAGACCTTCATGCCACGTAACTGTCCCAGTCTGGGACTTAGTGCTGGTATTAGATGCGCTGATGGGTCCCCCGTTTGAGCCACTAGAGGCATTAAGCTCACGTATACTCCCACTGAATACTGTGCTGCTAACTGCTTTAGCATCAGTCAAATGGAAAATCTAAAACTCTGTAAACAACAGTACAGCCAACTGAAGGGTCTGTAAGTCTATCCCACACAGCTTTGCACTAAATTACTGCTATGAACAAAATTGAACTCATGGAAGAGTTCTTTCTTTATTGTGCAAATGATCCAACAGTAGCGAAGAGTTGCGATTCATTTAGACAATGCTTTGACATCTCAATCACTTTTGAACAGCATTAGTTTAAGATGTACTGATTATTAAAGCACTTTAACAAATAAATGATCAAACATCAAATAAACAGATATAAAAGACCAAGAAGCAATCTTCCATTCAGCTGACGCTGATTAACACAGAAATGGATCATTTGAAGAAGCGATGAACTAGTGCTCATGGATCGATCAAGAAAATGAGGAAAACACATGTGACAAGAGTGCCAAACTCTGTCATGAATATTCCTGCCACAGACTTCCTGTCTGCAATGAATTATGCAAAAATAGATTGAAATATTGCTATTTAAATTCTGAAAACATTTCTTATTTTACTTCATTTAAAACAATCAACTGTAAATTGATTTTCTGTTTCCTTGCTTGCAGGGAGACAAACAGATAATGGATAAAAACAGTTTTTCCAGAAACAAAACAGAAGCAATTGAGGAGAAATGTAATATATATATATATATATATATATATATATATATATATATATATATATATATATATATAAAAATGGCATAAACACATTCTTTAGTGGTAATGAAGACAATATAAAACAACACAGAGCGTCTTTAAACTCAGATTGCCAGTGTGGTGATTGGCAGTCTGAACTGTAAAACACAACTGACACCGTGTGATCTTCAGCACAACAATCATAACTCCCTTCAGTGGTTTACATGATTCAAACAGTGTAAAAACAGTCAGAAGCACAAATATAAATAATTAAATCCTCAAAGACACTTGAATAAGTTCACGTGCATGAGAGTTTGTGTGTGCAGTCAGTAGAAGCGTTTTCGGCGGCTTTCGTTCCAGTGGCCATAAACGACAAGTCCGACCACCACGAGCAGAAACAAACCCAACATGGAGAAGAGAACGGTGAAGAAGATGGCGATGCTGCTCATGCCCTCCACATCTGTATATGCTAAAAAACACACACAGAGTGTAGCAATTACAACACAAACATAAGCACAGGAACATTATAGGGCTCAATCTCATGAAAGACGTGCAGCTCATAGTTCACCTAAAAAAAAATCAGTGATTTATTGCTTGAAGGAAATAATGAATATTTTGAACAACATTAACCCCCTCACTCAAAACAACTCCTTGCCATTACTGTAATACATGTACAGTATACTGTAGAACACAATGTCCTTTTACTTTCAGTATAAAGTCAGTACAGCACATACCATCATGATGCAGAAGTACTTATTTTGTCACAGCAAGAAAGAGATTTTCACATTACTGTAGGCTACTGACAATTCAAGGAAGGGCATGAAAATGTCATATCTTTCGATTTTGAGGTGAAATATGACCTGGACATGTGTCATGAGATTCAATATTCAGTTAATTATAAACACCCTTATGTGAAATTATGCTGAATATTTAAATAAAGTCACTGTCATTCCAGTCCGCGCAAACATGCCTCCTTTTCGATGAAAATTCAGCTCATTATAGTCAAGCGCATGTTTGGCACGTTACAGAGCTGACTCATGTTAGGTTTAGGTTTAGTGTTAGTGTGTTTGCAGAATTTCTTTAGCGCGTGCAAATAACCAGCGCTTTCATCCTTAGTGAATTCCCCCCTGAATATAGATGTCTGGATTTACGTCTGAGTAAATCGATGTTGTCCACGCTGGGAATCAGCACTTCCTCTTCCTCCTCCTCTTCCTTTTTACTGCGCAGGACAGTGAGCTGGTAGAGTTTCATGGAGATCAGGTCGTGATTGTCTGACAGAAAACACAGTGTGTCAGTAAGAGTGTGTGTCAGTGATAGAGTCACACATCTGACACCGTCTCACCTGAGAGATCTCCAGTGACGGCTGAAGCACCAAAGTAAAAGCCCTGCGGGAGCCGAACGCCCGGAATATCCAGACAATCCCTCCACTCGTGCTGACCGTCAATATCTATCATGATCTGCACAAACAAACACACACACACACAGTGTTAATGCAGTTATCCACCGCAAATGACTAATCATTGCACTTAAATGTAATCACATTACTGATTCATTCAATAAAAAGGACACATTTACTATGATTTTAATAATAATTTAACTTTTAAAAACACTTCACAGAAAAGTTCAAAATTCTAAATAATCTCTAGATTTCTTTCTTGTTCATCATCTAACACAAGTCAAACACTCACAAAGCACCACATGTTCTCCCATAAAATGACCTTAATTCATGTTTTAAATATATTCTATATAAATAATATTATTTCACAAATATGTGTTACTCAAGTAATGTACTTTAAAGTTATTAACTTCATTGCAAGCAATGATGACAAGAATTTGAAGTGTAATGCATTACACTACCTTTTGTACTAAAAGTAATTCGATTATAGTTGTTAAATACTGTCCAAAAACCTGTCAAGATGATGTTCAGGTCACATTTCACCCCAAAATTACAAGAAAGAAATAAGAAATTATATTTTACATAAACTGAACTCAATACTTTTAGGGCCATAATGAATTTTTGCACTGCGACAGTAATAAAATGATATTTTTAAATGAAAATCAGCACTAATTAAAGGGAGTGCAACAAATACTGCTTTTTCACATTACAGGAATCTGAATTTGGCAGTAAATGTGTCATGAAAATATTACTGCAATTGTAAAGGTCTAAAAATTTTGGTGCAAAATATAATAATTTCTATTGTTCCATGCCAGGTGTGGTGAGGTTGGACAGGTGTGTTACAGCTGGTGTTTACCGTGAGTCGCCGCCGGACATATCTGATGAAGATGAAGGTGTCATGTTTCTGGTTTCGCACCATGGCGTTACAGCCGCCCAGTTCAGTCGGCCGACCGTCACGATCGTGATTGTAGCTGATGGTGCCGTTGCCCACCATCGCCAACACGTATGGAAATATTCTCTGACATTTGACAAACAAAGAGAGAGAAATAAAATAAGTACACAATGGTAAAATTAACATAATTACAACACTGATGGTTCATACTCAATTCATATCATAAGACAGGAAGTGTCAAGTTTGACTTCATATAGACATTAAAGTTTTCTGCTGTATTATCAGGTCAGACAGTCAAAAATAACTTGTGCCAGCTCATGATGTGACGGTGTGTGTGTTACCTCTGTGCGGGGTGTGTATCTCTTCTTCTGAGCCTAAAAACACAAAAACTCAATTAATGTTCACTCATTAAACACACTGATATTCCTCTAACTGAAGGTGAAGAGACTTTTCATCAACACTGCTCATAAAATAGAGATACATTTGAAAACAAATTGAATTAATTCTACACACACTTAAACAGAGAATACACGCACGTGCGCACACGCGCTCTCGCACACACGCACACCCTCTCTCTTACATACACATGCACAACAACAAAAACAACTAAGTGGTGGTGACGTCATCACAATGCTTGTTCCAGGCTATGTGCACGTTGAGGCCACGTGAAGTGTTGAACACCCGCTGGCAGGAGGTCACGGGACAGATCCAACAGGTGACACGGGTCGACTGACTGAGATGACTGGCTGATGCACCACCTGTGCCCCCTACTGTGCCAACTTGCTGTGCTTTAGCCACCCAGTGCTCTGCTCATTGTTGTGAGTGTCGCTCCTCTGCCCTCCGTTGTTGTTGGATGGCAACTGCCTCCAACTGGCCAGCAGCGTCCTTCACAAGCCTCCTCCAAAGAGGCCGATCTTGACACCGCTGGTACAAGTCATCGGCATGTCCACTCAGCTCCACATCCTCCTGTACCACATCACTCCATCTCTACTCCAGCCCGTGCCGCGCCCACATAGCTCCCTCTATATGGCCGAACAAAAGCTGTTTAGGCATGCGGTGGCCGGGCATGTGGGTTACATGACCCAGCCAACGCAACGTTGCCTGCCGGAGGAGCTCACCGATGGGACTTTATCCACATCTTTCAAAGATTTGTGAGCTCCTCACACAATCCAGCCTGGTTAAACCTAGGATGGATCTTAGGCAGGCCAGCCTAAATGTTTCTATCCGGCAACGATGTTCCATTAGGGGGGTCCACGTTTCGCAAGCGTAGAGAAGGGAGGGAATGACCGTGGCCGAGAATACCTGAAGCTTCGTGAGGAGCGACAAACCAGGTAGCTTCCACACAGTGTTACGCAACCAATGAAAAGATAATGCTGCTCGACTGATTCGGAGTGAGACCTCTGCTGTCAAATCAGAGCCGATCATAAGCACACTGCCCAGGTATGGGAAACACTCCACTCTCTACACAACTGCCCCATCACCAATTGGGAGCTGTGGGGGTGGAGTGCCCAATGGTACATAATACCCAGGCAGGTGCTTAGTTTTGGTTGGGCTGATAGTAAGGCCCCATCTCTTAGTGGCAAGCTCCAGGCTCATCAGCAGCGCCTCCAACTCCTCCTCTGAGTGAGCAGCAATCACCAGATCATCAACATGCATAATAGGGAGCCTTCCCTTGACCACACCGGGGCATCGATCAACTTCCCATTAAAGCCATCAACCTCAGTTAAAGCCATCGAAGGCTTTACAAACTATGCGGTCGAAATAGATATTAAATAATGTGGGAGCCAGAGGACATCCCTGTCGCAATCCAAGGTGAACAGGGAATGGCTCCGACTTCCGGCCACATAGTTTTACCCAGGCCTGCTCGCCATCATGAAGGTCCTTAATGATCGTGAGCAGCGAGTCTGGGACTTCGAAAGCAGGTATCATAGGCCTTGACCAGGTCAATAAAGCAGAGATGTGAAAATATGGCATCCGTGCAAGACCGCCCTTTCCTGAAACCACACTGGGGCTCCGTAAGCCTCTCCTCAGCGTGTCTGGCAAGGCGATGTTGAATAATCCTTACCAGGACATTTCCCGGCCCACTGAGGACCGAGATGTCCCTATAGTTGTTACAATCCATACGGTCCCCCTTTTTAAAGAGAGGGACCACTAGGGCATCCTTCCAATCCTGCGGAACCCGCCCAGTGGTCCAGACTGTTGTTATGATGTCATGTAGGGCAGTCTGTGCACAAACGCCACCCTCCTCAGCATTTTGCTTGGGAGATCATCTCTGCCTGGTGCCTTTCCTGGTCTCAGGCTCTGGATCGCCTTCAGTACTTCCTCCAAAGATGGTACCTAAGCCAGCCACCCACAGGGAGTGACTTCTTCCTCCAATATTTGAGGCACCGCAGCCCCAGCTGGGTCATCCCCATTTTGTCTCACAATGTTTTCCAGGCTGAGGGACTTCCCCTCCCCCAGGACCTCACAGAAATGCTCAGAAAATCTGCAAACCTGTTCCTGGGGGTCAGAGATTGGTTCACCATTCTTTCCCCTAATGATTGTAATAGGTGTGGTGCTACAAGTAAATTCTTTGATAAAATTAAAGAGTGATTTGTGATCGCGGGCCATGGAGGCAGACTCCATCTTCTCAGCAACCCACGACCATCAACCATCCTTGCAGCGCCTCACGGCTGATGTTGTGTGGATGTGCTGATGCCGGAACAGTGTGTTGGTAATTACAAGCCCATAGGCTGCACAAAAATCTAGCAGCCTCCTACTGTTGTTACTGAGCTGATCTGGCCAATGTCTTCCAATCACTACTGACCAGGTGCTAGCATCATGACCAACTTGGGCATTGAAGTCACCCAGCCTGATGATTTTATCCCGAGGGGCCACTTTAGCCAGCACCTGTGACAGGAGGTCATAGAAGGCATCTAACTCATTGGCCTTTCCTGCATCCCTCCACTGATGTACGTCTTCGGTGGGGGCATAAGTAACCACGACCACCACTCCTCGCCTCTGGTTGATGGGAAGGTGAGCCCAAAGTAACTTGGGGCTTACAGCTTCCCACACCTCACTGCCACACTCCCACGCTCCCTTCATTCCTTTGTTCAGAAGAAGAGCCACTCCCTGTTGTTTAGCAGTCTCCTGCCCCGAGTAGAGGACAGTCCACCCCTCATAGTGGTAGGAGCCAGAGCCTGGCCACCGAATCTCCTGAACACAACAGAGATCCAGGCGGTACCGGTCCAGCTCCCGACAGAGGAGTGGCAGCCTCTCCTCCACTGTGAGCATTTGAACATTCCACGTGGACATTCATAGCGGCTTTTTGTTGTTTCTGGATGAGCCCCGAGGGTAAGGCACACACACTATGATTTAATTGTGTATTTAAGATACTTAAAATATTAGCTACTAAATTAGCTTCTGTGTAAAATGTCATTTCGAGCACAGAATTTTATTAAACACTGTACAGAATTTGAGATGTGCTGGAAATGAATTTTCATAATTAGAATGACAGAAATCTCCTGTGATGCATGAACACACTGATGGACATTGTTAGTAGTGTTAAAAATATTTTAAAGAGACGTTACTTTCTAGAAGTCTACAGGGCTAAATTGCCTAAAGTTGAAGAAACACACTTTAAGTTTGATGGATAATAAAATGTGTTTTGATGTTTGTACCTCCAGAAGTTTCTCCTCATTGGGGTAAGTGTCCACAAACACACCGAGACCGGTGAAGAAATCTCTGTTTCCAAACACTGGACCTGCGCACACACACACACACACACACACACACACACACACACACACACACACACACAATGTAACACAAATACAATCACTCTAATCTATTCATAAGAACGGTTTGGTGTTAAGACCTTTCTGCATGCGCTCCTTCGTGTACCACACAGCGAGACCATCACCGTTCAGATTCTTCTTGCCTTGACCGTGAATCTTAAAATGAACCTGCAGCTCCCAATCCTTCAAATGACATGCCTGCACACACACGCAAACAAACACACATACACATATATATACACACACACACACACACACACACACACACACACACAAACATACGTGCACACACACACAAACGCGCACACACATACACACACACACGTGTTATGGTTATGTTTAGGACAATGACTGTTTGACAGGAGTGTTGTTTCAGGACTAACAGAAGATGCTGATCCAGGAATACACCACTCTTTGTTAAATCCAGGGACTAAAAACTAAATGTTTTTAATTTCCTTTAGAGCAGAAACTGCATTTTTTGTTTTTTGAGCTCTGGTGTTCTGCTGCCTCCTTCCAACTATTAACCAGTTCAAATGACCTGGTCTGGAAAAACACTTAAAATTAGGGACTTCATTGAGAATTGCTTATTATCTTTACTCCACCAAAATAAACAAAGTATACAGTAGCCTATTTAAAATAACATTTTCAGTAACCGTATTCTTAATTTTAAATATATCATCAAAATGTTTCAAATATACATCTGACCATCTAAATCAATTAATAGCCAAAAGTCTCTCTTACCTTCATGCATGCACACACTGCTGGCCGTGCTTGGACTAGACGGCATCTTATGCAGTCCAGATTTATCCTATTTTAAACATGTAATAATGAATTATTTTATTTTAATTATTTGTTACTTTAATTATTTGAATTACAGATCTGCTTCTCAGTCAAAACCCCGCAGCATCATATCTAACAATAACTCCGTGCAGACTGGGAAACAACTGAGAAATGTACTTTTTACCGCAGTGTTTTAACTTATATCTGGATTAACATGCATTTATATTATAATTATATCAGGACAACACTTGGTCTGTCAGAGGAAAGCAACAACTGTAGTTTTGTTCTTACTTTGACATTGGACTTGGTAGCCATGTTAGTCAGGAGATTAAGGAGAGAAGCTCCATTTATTGGGCAACATGAAAAATGTACTGTAAATTACCAGTATTTAAAAATAATGTTCACTGAGGAAGAATTGAAAGGTACTTTGTTCTCATTTCCAGTTATGTTCTGCCAAACATTTTTGATCATTATGGGTTTCTTTTTCGTTTCTTAATTTTTAGTCCCTGGATCAGATCTCGGTCTATAACTGGATTAGCCTAGTTTTATATGGGGATGTGGGGTAATGTTATATTCACCAGATCTTCTCAGCGATTTTAATCCTGTGTGAATCGGTTATGTCAGTCATTTTTCAGACTTTTTAGACTGCGTTCCCGAGCCGGTAAAAATTACAGCATGTATTACCTACCATAAAATGCCCTGTAAAAATTACCCCTGGTAATATTCATTCCATGCAAATTGACGTGCTGGAAAAAAGCTAGTGAATCTGCACTTTCTACCCTGTGAGCTCTTGAAAGTTCTCCAAGAGTCTGAAGTGGATGCTAGTCTATGAGAAGACGCCAGAAAATTTAAGATGCGCTTCACAACTTAAAGGTGCTGTAAGCGATTTTACCCATTCTAGAATTTCCACAAGCGGTTAAACTGAGCCATTAAATTAGCCACGCCCCATCTTTCAAAAACCCTGCACTCCAAAGATACAAATGAGCTTTATTGAGAGCAGAAACGGTTGTTAACAACAACAGCGCCCTCAACTGACAAAGGTTATGAACAATATTGCATCAAAATGCATTATGCCTTAATAATACAATACTATGAGAACACTCAAAATGATTGACAGGCAGAAAGCGTCAGAGACCAGACACATTTTTGTTTGCGGTTTACAGAGTCTAGAGCTGACACAGAGATAGGTTTAATATCTCCTCACACTTATTTCAGTAACATCTTTCAAGGAGTAGGAAAATTCTTTGCAACCTTTCTGTGAAAAAATACAAATATGCACACTTTTGGCATGCCATTAAAGTGGGAATTGATTGATAGCAACTGGATAGTGACTACTATCCGCTTTGAATCATATTGCTGTTCTTGACAGATAATAATGAACAAACTGATGTCTTGCTCAAATAATCTATAAGTCAGGCTTTAGCAAATTTAAACAAGTGACAGGCACTTAAGAAACATGTTTAATAAAGCATTGAAATCTAAACAAATCATTTGTTTTAAACCAATGCATTTAAGCTTGCATCACACTGGTCAAATCATGAGACTTTACCGGCAAGTATCGCCAGTGCATAACATTTCGAGGCTTCGAAAATACAAATCAACTGAATCAATTTATGCAGAGCCCCAGCAACCTTTGTGTTAACCATCATTACCTCAAACTGTATCACAACTAAACACTAATCTCTTTTAGTTACCCAGGGTAACTAAAAAATAAACCCATGTCATAACATAAAATGACATCATTAACATTAAACTGAACATAAAACATAACTATAACTCCCAATAACTTTTAAAAGTTAATTAATACAACCCCCAAACAGTCCCCAAAACCTGCACAGATGTACCTCATTAATTATGCAATGACAACAGCCAATAGTAAGTCCTCAAGCATAAACAACAACCGATGTTAAAGTATATTCCTGGTAAGGACTATAATACGATGTAGTTTTAACATCTGATATTCATTTAATAGCTGAACGTGCAATTTTCCCCTTTGCACTAAGAAAAGTGAAATAATGCAGATGCCTGATTGGTCCATCTAACCACTGATATACAAACGCCCCAGGACATGAATAGGACAAGCTAGAAATAAATGAAAGTGGATGGGGGCGGGCTGTCACTGCCATTCTATGTTGTTTGTAGATGCGTGTTGAACCATAAGGATTTGTTCCGGTATACACAAGTCCAAATGTTTATGTAAGTAGTTATAACTTGCATTATATGACTTATATGATAGTCGTAGAATGACCATATATTGTTTGCACAATGTTATCAAGTAAAATAACTGTAAAACCTATGTGGGTTTCGTGTTATTCTTCTTTCAAGAGGGAAATTTGACTTAATTCACTGTAAAACAAGATTGATATCGAAAATCAGTCATAAAGTTGGATAATGAACAAATACTGCTTTGTATATTCAAGTCACACAATAAAACAGTACAAAACACAGGGCATAAAACGACTGTCAAATTATTTAATTGACACACAAAAAAGAGGGACCCATACACAAGAACACACAGTTGAACCAATACAGTTTCCAGTAATATCCAAAAACGAAGACAGCTGCCTTATCAAAGTCAGAAGTTTACATACACTTTAGCCAAATACATTTAAACTCGTTTATGAGTTAAACTCATGTATTAAACTACGTTTTTCACAATTCCTGACATTTAATCATAGAAAACATTCCCTGTGTTAGGTCAGTTTGGATCATTACTTTATTTTATGAATGTGAAATATCAGAATAATAGTAGAGAGAGTGATTTATTTCAGCTTTTATTTCTTTCATCAGATTCCCAGTGGGTCAGTAGTTTACATACACTTTGTTAGTATTTGGTAGCATTGCCTTTTAATTGTTTAACTTGGATCAAATGATTTGGGCAAGTTAACAATAAGTTGCTGGAATTTTGTCCCATTCCTCCAGACAGAACTGGTGTAACAGAGTCAGGTTTGTAGACTCTCTTTTTCAGTTCTGCCCACTAATTTTCTATCGGATTGATGTCAGGGTTTTGTGATGTCACTCCAATACCTTGACTTTGTTGTCCTTAAGCCATTTTGCCACAACTGTGGAGGTATGCTTGGGTTCATTGTCCATTTGTCCATCATTATGTCCAAACAGTAACATTTCTGTTTCATCAGACCAGAGGAAATTTCTCCAAAAAGTAAGATCTTTGTTCCCATGTGCACTTGCAAACTGTAGTCTGTCTTATTTATGGCAGTTTTGGAGCAGTGGCTTCTTCCTTGCTGAGCAGCCTTTCAGGTTGTGTTGATATAGGACTCGTTTTACTGTAGATATAGATACTTGTCTACCTGTTTCCTCCAGTATCTTCACAAAGTCCTTTTCTGATGTTCTGGGATTGTTTTGCACTTTTCGCGCAAATAACGTTCATCTCTAAGAGACAGAATGCATCTCCTTCCTGAGCGGTGTGATGGCTGTGTGGTCACATGGTGTTTATACTTGCGTACTATTGTTTGTATAGATGGATGTGGTACCTTCAGGTGTTTGGAAATTGCTCCTAAGGATGAACCAGACTTGTGGAGGTCCACAGTTTCTTTTCTGAGGTCTTGGCTGATTTATTTTGATTTTACCATGAAAATCAATGATGCAATGAGTATGAAGGTAAGCCTTCAAATACATCCACAGGTACACCTCCAATTGACTATAGTTAGCCAATCAGAAGGCTTGACATAATTTTCTGGAATTTTCCAAGCAGCTTAAAGGCACAGTTAACTTAGTGTATGTAAACTTCTGACCCACTGGAATTGTGATATAGTCAATTAAAGTGAAACCATCTGTCTGTAAACAATTATTGGAAAAATTACTTGTGTCATGCACAAAGTAAATGTCCTAAATGACTTGCCAAAACTATAGTTTGCTAATATGAAATCTGTGGAGATGTTAAAAAAAAAAAAAAAAAAAAAGTTTAATGATGTCAACATAAGTGTATGTAAACTTCTGACTTCAACTGTATGTGTGAACTGTGAATATAATGCAGTATTTCACTGTGTTGGCACAGAAGCAGACTTGCATCTCTTAGATTACGTCAGCATTCTTACTGTGTATGTTGATAACTAAGCAGTCGGGGTGATTTTGACAATCTTGGATGCTGGTCTGGTATAAATTGGCCATATAATTTTTTTTGTTTTTAATAAATTGGCCATTTTAATGGCTCTGTCTGTCTCTGTGTGTGTGTGTGTGTGTGTGTGTGTGTGTGTGTGTGTGTGTGTGTGTGTGTGTGTGTTGTGACGGCGGCGCACCGCCCCAAAACTCGTTCTGGCGCTAGTGTTTACAGATATATGCCGAGAAACTAATCCCGTCCGAATAGAATGTGCACTGATAAGTGATTATTTTAGTTGTTTGTTAATTTGTGCAGGGAAACGCACCACTCGGCTCCAGATGGCTCCCTGTTTGCTCTGCTGGTCTGGAGTGAGACGGATGTGATCTGTGGTGACCAGAGAATCTCCCATCAACTCCCAGTGAGACGAACCCGACACACCAACACCTCAAAACACATGACAAATATGACATCTTCTACAATCACGTGTTTCATCAAACCGCACAATGATGACTTGAAGACATTACAGCATCATTTCTGAAAGGTGCTTTGAAACGTGCGTGTTGTATGTTGTGAAAGGCGCTCACAAATACAAATGACGACTTGAATCAATATAAACACATATAAAACGCATGGAAGCAGAATGCAATTTAATTATTCACATGAGAATTTATTATCACTTTGTGTATTATTGTATTTGTGTGTCTTACCCTGGTAAGGTTTTGACAGTGAATACTCCCTCTTTAAAAATTCCTCCATCTCATGACCGTCATCAGCTAAACTCCAACTGAGAACCGCAAATAAAATCAGCGATGATAAAGAAATCATGATTTTTATTCAGAGGGTTTCAAACGCGTCCGCTGAATTCACACTGCAGCCACCAACACATTCATGCTGTCAGTCTCTGCTGTCACGCGATTGGCTGCAGCTGTTTCACGGCGCGTCCCTATTTGCTCTCGTATTTGTCAATCAAACGTCAGCCCGCCCATACACCAGCAACGGGGTGAAAAACAATTAAAATCCGAATTTAAAGTTTAAAATAAATAAATTACTCTACACGTGAAATAACCTTGCGAAATAATTTTTTATTTTTAGTTTATTTTGAGAAAGTCAATAATAATATCATATAAACGAAAACCCAAAACTAGCATCTTGAGGACTAATATTTAGATATTTATATTTAAATATTTGACATTCAAACTTGGAGAATTTAGGCGTCACATACTAGGTAAATAAAGTATTGAGGCTTTTATTTCTTTATTTCTAATTATTATGATTATGAAATCCACTTCCTTCCGGAATATATTACGTAAGTGCTCATGTAGGGACTGTGGTCAAATGAAACGGTCTGAAAACTCACACCAGCGTCTAACATCCACATTAAAAACGAATCAAATGATTGACATATTGTAAACCACCTCAGCAAGACATTGAAAGAAAACTGCAGTTTAATGAAACTTCACATTATATACAAACACTGACTCCGTTCAATGAAACAGACACTTTACGGTCTGATTCATGAAGATTCTCTGTGAGTTTCTTACTGGAGTCTTTCACTCATGAATGATCAGACACATGTTACATTATAATTTCTATATTACTGGTTTTAAAATCGTTGATACACGACGGATGCGTCAGATGAAACTACACAACAGTGTAATATACCGTGAGTGGTGTAGTTTGTCGACGGTCCCTCAGAGCTGCAGTATGGCGCGTCGCGCTTGCATGTGAAGATCTGATCTGAACATTTAAACACTGATCTGAATTCTCTAACTCGCATTAAACTTTCACACAGGTCAGTATGGAGCACACGCCTGGCTCACACAGTAAAGAAGTGGATATTTACCGGGACACATGGGTGAGATTTCTAGGTGAGTCCAGTGACCTCCAGAAGTGTCTTTTCAGCTCATCAGATTTAAACACGCTCTTCATTTCTAAAGGTTATTAAGGGACATAGTGGGTTGAAACTGCAGTGTTTCCCAGAGATTATGTTGTTTATTGTATATTCATTTAATAAGTTAGTAATGAGCTCAATGCACGAGTCAAATGAGTTTGTTTTGGACTTTAGTTTTGTCAGTTAATGCTGAAAGGTGGCAACAGGAAGTTTAAATCATATTTTAAAAAAAAAAATCATGTTATTGTTCTTTTTTTCCTCGATGCTTTATTTGCCCATAAACATTAAACATTTCAGCTGTTAGAATATGACACCAGAACACAATTAAGCAAAAGCAGTTATTTATACTATAAAGTACATCAAATGTCACTTGATATTATTTGTGAATTCACATCAGAATGACACACAATGTTGTATCTACCGTGACACAACAAGAATTTAGATTTTTTTTGTTCTTTTTTCGTCATTCGACACTTCTTATTTTGATCTCATTGAACAACTCCTATGTTTTCCCAGAATGTCCAATTTAAGAACTAGACAAAATGACAAAGTAAATCGTTATATTTTCCATCGTGTTTCCAGGTGAATAGAATCTGATATTAGTGTTATTGAGTGCACTCTCATAAAGGGTCAAGTCCTTGAGAATCAACGATCAGTTGACATATTTTCATATTTTAGTGTGTAAAGGGTGTAGACTATACAGTGCCCTACAGAGTAAGTTCCTCCTTGTGTCAGATCCAAAATGTATTCACAATCTTGTTCTGTTTTCATGTGTTTGTAGTTATTTTAACAATGTACAATAAATGTGCATTTTGTTTCAGCAATTCTGTAAAAATCAATAATAAAACTTATCAAAATCTATGTAAAAAAAATGTACACACTCTTTCAGAATGTTTATGTGAACAGCTGATATCAATATCAGTTCAACAAAATTTAACTTCTTTTAAATTGATCAAGTCCATTTTGGCTGCAAAAAATCTTTTTTTTTTTTTTTTTTTTTTCCCCCCCCATCAACTACCAAATAGATAGCTACCAAAAATCAGCTTATTCAAGAAATCCAACAACACAATAAAACTGCGTTTTCACTAGACTTGAAGTCATTGAGTTACAGAGTTCTAGCTTATGAAATGTTAAATACAGACATAGCATGAGCTCTGAGGTTGTCAATCAATGGTATTTGCTTCTGCTGAAGACATCAGTCAATGTCATTTTAAAAAAGTCTTTAATTGTGGAATTCCTGCTGAAGAGAGATCCACCAATCAGAGAATCACGTCATAAGAGCTCCGCCCACTCCCATGATGCACTGTGAATGACGCAATGAGTCGCTCTCCCTAAACTCTGAAAATACTTATATATTTGATATATCTGAATGTTTTGTTATAAAATCAGATTATATTGTTTCTATACTTAAAAGTATCATCTTTAAATCAATAGTTTTATATTTTACCATTGTTTTTAATTAGATTGTTTATGACTTTACCCTAATTTAGCATAATCCATGTAATATCGTGCATTTAAACGTGCTCAATTGTGAATCCCATCACTGATCTAATGTTTGGTTCTGTTTGAAACAGGATGCTTTTCATCATAAAACTGTAATTGTTTGTCAGATAGTTTCAGTTTTTGTGCTGAGGGAATAAATACATACAGAACTGTGTTTCTAAGGAGCAGATTCTCCTGTATAAATGGCACAGATATGTAACCGCTTCTCACACGTGTTACCTGCAGGTTATGCCAACGAGGTGGGCGAGGCGTTCCGTGCGCTGGTGCCAGTCAGTCTGGTGTGGGCCAGTTACGCTGTTGCCACGGCTTACGTGTCAGCTGATGCAATGGACAAAGGCAAGAAAGCTGCTGCGGTGAGTGAATCAATCACATGACCTCTGACATCATCAGTCTGCAGTCGTGTGTGTGTGTGTGTGTGTGTGTGTGTGTGTGTGTGTGTGTGTCACAGTGTTCCTCACAAATCTGATTAGAAAATAAAGATTCAAATAAAACACTGAGAATGAGAATAATAATTAAAAAAACCCTCCAGGATGCATTTTACAGTCAAGAGAATTCTGCAGGAAAATATGTTTAATTGTCATTTTAATGGCACTGTAACAGTTAAAGGATGAGCGAGGAGGAGGCGGGAACCGGCTGAACAGTAAACAAACTTTAATGATATAAATGAACTTAAAGCAACATAAAACATAAGGGCACAGACACACATGCAACACGGCAGCATGCAACTCTCTTTCAAACTGGCGTCTCCAGCCACCCTTTATCTCACTCTCCCGCTAATCAGCTGATTCAGCGCCGGCCATGCACCCTCACGGCCCGGTCATGCCCTCCTCCTCGCCACAGTTACAATGCAAAAACAAATTGATGTTCATATAAACAGGCTTCATTGTCTTTATGCATAATATAATTTCATGTATTGGGGTGAGATGTGGCCTGTTACTCCTATATCAGTATGTCTCGTGTATAAGTGTTCTGTTTGTGTTTGAAGGCTCACGGTGAGAATCCCGGTAAGTCCGCACAGGTGGCTGTTGCCGTGGTCGACACGTTTGTATGGCAGGCTCTGGCTTCAGTGGCCATTCCTGGATTCACCATTAACCGCGTGTGTGCCGCGTCTCTGTTTGTGCTTGGAAAAACCACACGCTGGCCGTTACCTGTGCGCAAGTGGACGACAACTGCCATCGGCCTCTCCACCATCCCCTTCATTATCACACCCATTGACAGGTCTGTGTGTGTGTGTGTGTGTGTTTGTGTGTGTGTGTGTGTGTGTGTGTGTGTGTTATCTCAGGCAGCATAATTGTGCTCGAGGCATTAATTCTGGACAGGCACTGTAGTTGCACTTTTCTCCGAACGACAGATGCCAGTGCAGAGAAAATATCATCTAATCTATCAAGAAACCGCAGTAAAGAAGCGCTTTGCTAAACTTAACATTAATCTAGCCAGTTGTTATAATAACAGTTAACGTTCGCTGGTCATATGCAAGAGGTTAGCACAACAGAAACACTTAAAGTCCCCTTGATGTGCCTTGACAAGTGCAGTTTTCTTTGGCCTGTTAATATATTTCTTATGTAAACATGAAGCTTTTAAAAATATCCAATAGGCTTTAGTTTACATTTCAACCCCTGCCGCACGCACATGCACACGCACACACACACACACCTGCTGCTTCTCATGCAAGAGCTGGGGAAAATGTAACACGATTTCAATCAAACAATATAAATACATAACCAGAGTCCACTGCAGATGAATGAAAAACAAGCGAGTAAAAGATCACAATATATCAATGTATGATTCATAATACACTTAAACATAAAGAATACAGAACACTTACTCATCCAATAATGCAAGAGTGCTGTTATGGCCGTATAACGGCATGGCCGCCGGTAATCACAGAGAGAACAGCACAACAGAGTGTGTTGTTGCTTTTATACAACAGTTTAACAAACAAGTAAAACAATAACTAAAGAAAAAATTAGATTTGTCCAAAAAACACACTTTTGTGTGGAACTGCTTTTTCACAAGCTGTCTGTCTGTCATCAGGTCTGTGGATTTCCTGCTGGACTCCAGTCTGAGAAAACTCTACAGTGAAGGATCAAAACATGAATGAACTGACCTCTGACCCCATCAGGAGCTTCTGGAGTTTTAAAATTAACTGTGCCATTTCTTAATAATTTTTTTACATTATTGCGTTCAAATGTTCACTGCAGTTTGTTTGGTTTTGTTTACTGGATTGCATGTGAATTTCAGGTTTGAAAGTTTAAAGATTGAATTGTTTTCTCAAACTGTATAAATGGTAACGTTTCATACCTGTCATTTTAAAATAATCCTAACTACAATATATGATTTTCTGCATGTATAATGTTTTTAAGGTGTTGAATCTTTATAATTTGCTGTGAAAAGGATCTTATGGGAAATGACAAAGAAGCGCCTCTCATAAAGCCATATAAATATGCAAGTTCAGTTGTGGCATTAAAAATAATATTTTTAAGAAAATGTTACTTACATTTCTTGACTTCCAGCCATAATTTAGCATTAATTTAGCATTTATCAGAAAGGTGTTTTGAGTGGAATAATATTATGATTCTGTTCAATTCTTTATCCTGATGTCAACATTTAAAACATGGTGGAGGAGGAAGTTTATTTTCTTATTGTAAATGTCTGGAGTGAAATATCAGATTGTTATTTAGTTTATAGTTATACAATATCACAGATTTATGAATCTTGAAGATGAACAACAATAACGTCTGATATGTGAAAATGAATACTTCTCTTTATTAAAAACAACAACAACAGGTGGATTGATTCTGCGTTGTATTCTTTATCACCCAAATGAAAGTGCATTAAATCAGGGTTGTGGATTGAACATCTCAACTTGTCTTGTCAAATAAAGACGGAGAAATGTGCAGTGATGAGACTCTGATACTAACAGAATCATTACACCAATGTTTTTCTACTCATACTTGAGTGCAGTGAAAGTGTTAAATCTCATTGACTGTCAGCTGATCACTGTTGACATGATTAGCAGCAGATCATCAGAATACAAAAGAACACAAGAACAGTTCACCGCTGTTTGTCAGGAAGATGATTTCATGTCGATTACTGTTCATGCTTGTGGCCACTGCAATGGCACAGAAAGGTAGATATACTGTTCTTTCAGTTTCAGATCAAAGCACAGGAAAGACATTTTGAGCTGTTCAATGTTTTCACTGTGAATGCCCAGGAAGAGACGTACAGTTTGACCCCTGAAGTGCCTTTTCAGCAATATTTAAACTGTAAAACATAAATATTGAATACAAACATAAGGCACAAACAACAAATATTTGTGACTACATACTCTTGTCATGTGAAGACATTAATCTCCCTTCATTATTGGTATCGGATTAAAAGGGATTTTGTTTTGTAATTGTCTGATATGCAATGTAATCTGAGCTAGTGATTGATGTTTACTTGTTACCAGTTGTATTAGAAATCTCGTTCTTTAAGTGATGGAATTAATACAAAAATGATTCTAATTTAAGAAATGTTTGTACTCTGGTGTTTGAAACCATCATACAAATCCACGGATAGAGAGATCAAATTTGTAAAATTCTGTAAAATACAGTCGTATAACAGAAAATGTGTCAAACATATGAGGTCAAAGAGCACAGGACACTTCTATTGTTGTTGTTATTATTATTATTATTATGGTACAATGAGGCTCAAGGCACACCTTAAGGAAAACTGTGTAGTTTTTATAGTGATGTTATGAAGATATAGGGCAAAATATGTCAACTAATGCAAATAACTGAGATGGCAAGATACTTTTCTGAGTAACAAATGAAGATAATGCTTACTCCAAATTACTACTACAGAAAAGGGTGCACAATTTCCTGTAAAGTGAGTCCACTTTGAACTTTCTTCAGAACGAGTTCTGACTAATTCCACCACATAAAAAAACTATAAAAATAAATGTTTTATTGGGGCTTTTAGCCCCTGCAACTGGGGTGCTTTTTTAATATCAAATATGATCCTAAAACTTATGGGACAGTTATTAAAAACATTTAATCACATTGAATAAAATGGATAAAGTATTTTTAAAAAAATAAATACAGGAACATTTAGGAGTTCGTAGTGACAAAACACTGTGGTAGTTTCTGCAACACTGTGGTAATTTTTGTTGCTATTTAGTGTTTTGGGGTAAAATCAAAGGAGTCTTTTACCCCGTGTGGCCATTAGCCACACTGTACCCTATTATTAGGGTATAACAGCTTCTTTTCCACTATCGGGCCAGTGTGAGCCAGGGCCATCAACTCGCCAGCCGAGGGCAATAGCCTCGTGCCGCAAGATCAAAATCAATCTGCGTTCACACCATCGGGCCAATAGCCCCGCAGCATTACTCAAAAATCCACCCTTACTACACAACTGCAGTGCCAACGTCATACACCCCACCCATTTCACAAGCAAGATGGAAACTCAAGCTGCGGTATCATATCGAGGTTTTCAAGTTTATATCAAATGTAAACTAGATAATTTAGTGTTTTGTTACCATCGGTGAGTTGTCAATGTCCCAGCATACTGTCCATGATCTCGAACCATGGAAAGTTCACTGCTTTGTCCATTGTGCATTCTAAGGGATTTGTACTGTACCCACATTTTTTTCCCCTAACCTCTACCATTGTGCACTGGATACACAACCTGTCAAGTTCGGAGAAATGCCTTGAACCCGCCTCAATCCACAGTTGGCCTTGTTTGGCCCAAGGGTAATCGGTGAGTCAAAGGCCATTGGCCACTGGCACCGAGAAAGCCCCAAGGAGGCATAATGAAGCCCCAGAAGTGACAGTGGGAACGCAACTGGCCCTAGCACGATTTATCAATTTAATCCCATTGAACAAAATTGAAAATGACAAGTTTATACTCTCAAAATAAATGTGATAATTTGAGGGATTCTCATTAGCTTTGAGGTAACATTTACATTTTTAAATGTTAATGTTAATTATATTACTTCAAAATCAACCTTAGAATGACTAATGTGCAATGTGCATGTGACGACCTCATGGATCAAGAAAATGATGCAGTACACAGTTCCAAACAGCTGTTTAGGTATGGAGCCAGAATAATGGCAAAAGAATTTGAATTGTGTAAATTTGAATTATAGACTTTTGAATTTGAATTATAAAGTGTGATTTTTGCCAAATGAAATATTACGTTGTATTTTAAATAGGTTTGAATTTGAATTTTTTTAAACGCCAATCCTGAACATTTCATATTTAACCAAATTGAATTGTTTTTTATGGCATAATTTTATAAATATGTATTTTCAAACAGCAAACTTTTGGTTCTGAATTCTCACACTGTAAATATTCAGTTTTAAAAAATACAGCTTCAAGTTTTCAAGATGAAGAAGAAATTCAGAACCCCAAATTCAATATCTAAAATTCAAACTGCAGAAATTCAGATGTACAGAAAGTGGGTCAGAGTTCAAGCTTCCGTGTTCCTCAGGGAAGAGTAGAGGGTTTCGGAGAATTCGAACGGAGCATTTTGGCCAATTACAGGTCGAGGTGCAATAATTCTCTGGCACGAGCGTGATTCAAAAGGTCACCATTCTGACCATGAAGTGGTTCTTTAACTTTTATGATTGATATTTGTATGGTTAGCACGTTAGCACATTCTCAGCACATGAGACATTTGTCTAAGCCAGGGGTCGGGAACATATGGCTCGCGAGCAACATGTGGCTCTTTGTTAAAAATCAGGTGGCTTGCCGGGTCTCTCACCAACATATGTTTAAAACTTTATAGATATACTTTTCGCTTATTCCACGAGACAGGGTCCCGTTGCACCCCTCTGAACAGTGAATCGGACATGAGCAGTGACTGATTTTCTTTTGTCTGTTCTTAAAAATATAATAAAGTGTGTTTCTTCAAACAGCATTTCTTGTCATGTGTCACTCCAAGACACCTTTTGCAGGTAGATGAGCAAAATTACTTGTGCATGAAAAGTATTTGGAGAGGAGCTTGTGAACTGTATTGAGTCTCGTCGTGTTTTGCGGGTGCTATATCACACACTGGTTGCACATAAAAATAACGAACGTTCATAAAATCACTTGAAGAAAATCCTCTTAACAGCCAAGATCGCACCACACATTCTGTTGGAGTTATCACTCATTTTTCTCTGTTTCATCCAACTGAAACTGTTTGTAAGAATAATGTCGTCTATGAGAATGCTGCACATGATATCTGATCATCTTGTGAGGTACTGTGAGTTTAGTTCGCTCTTACACATTGTGAACGCAACTCTGCAGGTTCAGTCATATATACATGTGTCTTTGTATGCAGCTCCATTGTACATGCACTAACATGAAGAAATGTACGTGACCATTTGGCTCAACATTGTCACATACTTATGGCTCTTGTGACAACTCATTGGTCTATCACATTTGTAATAACTGTATGTGTTTGTTCAGATTTGTCTCTAGACTGCAGCAGTGATTATGTGACTGTGAGGTGGAAGCCCCAGCTGGATGAAGGTCAGAAGGTCAATCCATCTAAAGCCCTGCTGGGGAACTGCCCACCCAGTTTCATTGTGTCAGATGACACGCTGCTGTTCTACGTGTTATTGAGCGACTGTGGCTTCCTGAAGCAGGTATATTCTCACACGAGTGAGATTCACTTTGTGTTTACATGTAATTCTCCTGGTTAATGGTGTTGCACTGCTCTGTCAGGTGATTGACGACAAAGTGACTTATTCAAACCTGCTGATCTACGAGCGGCAGTCAGGACTGCCCTTCATATCTCAATCAGTCCAATGCGTTTATGACACGTAGGTGATCAAATGTCAATTACACTATTCATCATCCTCTCTGTAAGTGTGGGATGAATTTAAGTTTGAGCTTTAATTCCACACAGACCTGAAAATAAATTGCCAGCAATTGTTCCTGTAGAAGAGACTGAAGGAGATGTGACCTTCAACATGGAGCTCATGAACAGTTAGTGGAACCCACAACCACTTTCCATCATCTGAATACTCATTCCTGAGGGTATGTCCTCATTCATGTGTGCAGGTGATTTCAGCGCTCCAGCTCCATCTTCAGTGTTCCAGCTGGGCTCCAGTATTCCCATCAGAGTGCAAGTGGAGGAGCAGAATGACGGACTACTGCAGGTTTATCTGAAGAACTGTGTAGCAGCAACATGCTCCGACCTGAATCGCGCGACTCACGTGCACACCATCATCACTAATGCAGGGTAA
Organism: Moxostoma hubbsi; assembly: GCA_032164185.1. Lineage (NCBI taxonomy): Eukaryota > Metazoa > Chordata > Actinopteri > Cypriniformes > Catostomidae > Moxostoma > Moxostoma hubbsi. Next base: position 25,646,977 of record JAVLUX010000044.1, on the reverse strand, counting down.
GAATTATTGTTTTTAACAGCTTTTCATGAGTGTAAAAATCTAGTGCTCTAGTGAGCAGTACCTTGCCTTTTTCAGCCTAAACTGGAAAATGACATTCAAACTACAGACCTAATTATGGTCTCGTTTTAAAGAAGACACTTGGTAATAGTTAAAATATATAAGTATTAAACTGCAATGAAAATAAAATAAGTTATAGATGTTTAAGTTTATTGCAATGAAAATGTACTGCATTAAACATTTCTAGAAAATCAAAGCCATAAGTCTAACCAAGATGTGTCCAAAATTGAGGTCAATATCTTAAAATGAGGATTCTGTAAAACTTCTATGTGCAGTACCAAAAATGTCCACTGGATGATTCCCAAGCTCATTTGGTGCTTCCACAATTTAAGAGTATTCCTCATCAAAACTGCATGTGACTTCTTTCAAAAGTACTCAAATCTATCAAAATTCCCATCAGAAGTTGCAGTGAAAACGTTATGTATTGGGTTAGTCAAGCTAAATCCTGCAGCAGGACACCTTCTCTGTATCTCACCATGTCTCCAAAAGAACACCTGTTTGAAGTCAATGTTCTAAACTAAACAAGGGCGACCCTTGTAACTATAGAAACATCATACTATTGCCTACATGGTCTGCCAGTCAAACCTTATCGAGAGATCCATTGAAGTCTTTGATCCACTGAAATGGCGCATTTTGAGATGCAACTGATGCATGAAGGGAATGGCTGCTAGCCGAGCTCCAAACGGGGTGGGAGCTCCTAACCACCATAAAAGGAATACAGAGCCCTTAACCAATTCCCTAACTGTGTGGAAGTGCCGCCCCCTTCTGGAGTTACCCCACCCTCTTTTGGAGTTTTATCCCCCGTTTGGGAGAAGGATATAGATACAGGCAGAGTTCCAAAAAAGGGTGGGAACCCAAACTTCCAGCAAAGGTATAGGGAGAACTAACCCTTTCCCTAAAAGTGCTGCTTTGAGCTCCACATGAAAAGTGCTCGCAAACCACGTCTCGTTCTGAATTTTCGTGATAGTTAAGACTTAATGTGCTTCTGTGGTAATTAAATTGTGCATTACAGGGGCTGCAAAGTACTTGATTCTGTCACAAGTCCTATCTGGGCTTGTTTTGTACAGCCAATAACGTTAAGAGGTGATCCGTGACAGAATTGTTTGTGTCTGAGTGAACACATCGCAAAGGTTCTTCACTACTCTGAACACTGTTTATGCTGGTTTGTGCTTTATTAGCAGCAAATGATTTTAAAGTATTTAAATTAATCTCATGGGTTAACCTGTTAACATTGATGGCTCTCTTGGCCATCCCTTGATTATAAGGATGACTTATTCTGTGAGTGGCAATTTTTTCCTAGCGACAGAGCTGCTCCGTATATGAGAGCCTGCCAGAAAGATTGGTCCAGAGCTGTTTCCTCCAGCTCTGAAGGACCGCCTAAGAACCGCCTTAAGTGCCTCCCAATCTACACCCACAGAAGATACTGGGGACCAGTTGGTCACCATATAAACATTGATTTCAGCCTTTAATATTTGTTGGAATTCAGGATTTTGCAATGGGGATCTCCGAGCCAGAAGCCTGTGAGCTTGCTCTATTTCAAGTTTATGGACTGTTATATTGAGCAGACTCTTCAAGTGCCCATCCAGGAATTTCACCATATCCCGACCTTCTTCAACCTCAGGAATTCCAACAATTTGGACATTGTTCCACCGGTTAAGGTTCTCCAATCCTCCATCTTCTCCCAGAAGTGCTCAAAATACAGCTTGGACACTAGCGGATTATCAGCTAATTCCCTCTCCAATGACTCCAGATTATATATCTGTTTCTCAACATCCCCAACTCTTGTAACCACCTCAGTAAATTTAGTCTACATGGCAGTGATTGATCGATGTATTGCAGCAAGATCCTCCAAGTCAGCAATGACATTCATCAGAATTGCTGACACATTCAACAATTCTCACCAAATTTCACTTCACCGGCCAAATTGGCTCCTTGGCTTGCAGCCTGCTACTCGGGGGCGTCAACTTGAGCATGTAAGTGTCTTAATGTCTCCACTACCCAAGAATTTTTAATTCTTTGACATTGTCTTCCTAGAACAGTTAAGAATCGGGGTGTATCAAATCTCACCGGTTTATGACACAAAGTATTAAAACTAGCAAAGTGCATAGAGCTTATCATTCACACATCCAAACCTTGCATGGCACCACCTATTTTGCTTAACTCTTGAAGCCTTTGGCCTAGGACAATAATTATTTTTCTTCTGGTTTCACTCATGCTGAGGTGAGTGCAACTAGAATTTGCAATGTACGTTTTATCCCTCACACAATTTCAAGCATATCAGAATCAGAATCTGCTTTATTGCCAAGTATGCTTACAAATTTGTCTTGGTGACAGGAGCTTCCAGTGTACAACAATACAAACAATATCAAAAACAGCAGCAAGACATAGGTAATTAAAACAAAAAAAGACTAAAAATAAATAATTATACATATACGTACATACCATCATACATACCCACATACACACACGTAGTGCAAATCTATTACACTCTGTTATATAAAGAACAAAATTACAGTATATTATGTACATAGCAATGTAAGTAATGGCAGAAGTGGATATGTTGGATAATATAAATTGACTTAAACTGTGTATTGCACATAATTATTGCTCAATGGGGCAATTTAATTGTTCATGAGATGGATAGCCTGCGGGAAAAAACTGTTCCTGTGTCGGACAGTTCTGGTGCTCAGAGCTCTGAAGCGCCGGCCAGAAGGCAACAGTTCAAAAAGGTAGTTTGCTGGGTGAGTGTGGTTTTTCCAGCCTTTTTCTTCACTCTGGAAGTGTATAGTTCTTGAAGGGGGGCAACCAATAATCCACTCAGCAGTCCGGACTGTCCTCTGTAGTCTTCTGATGTCTGACTTCGTTGCTGCACCAGACCAGACAGTTATTGAAGTGCAGAGGACAGACTCAATGACTGCTGAGTAGAACTGTTTCAGCAGCGCCTGTGGCAGGTTGAACTTCCTCAGCTGGCGAAGGAAGTACAACCTCTGCTGGGCCTTTTTCACAATGGAGTCGATGTTTATCTCCCACTTCAGGTCCTGTGAGATGGTAGTGCCCAGGAACCTGAATGACTCCACTGCTGCCACAGTGCTGTTTAGAATTGGGGGGGCAATGTTGGGGTGTTCCTCCTAAAGTCCACAATTATCTCCACCGTTTTGAGCGTGTTCAGCTCCATATTGTTATGACTGCACCAGACAGCCAGCCGTTCAACCTCCTTTCTATATGCAGACTCATCATTGTCTCGGATGAGGCCAATGACAGTGGTGTCGTCTGCAAACTTCAGGAGCTTGACAGAGGGATCCTTGGTGGTGCAGTCATTTGTGTAGAGCGAGAAGAGTAGTGGGGAGAGCACACATCCCTGGGGGGCACCAGTGCTGATGGTACAGGTGGTGGAAGTGAATTTTCCCTGCCTCACAAGCTGCTGCCTGTCCGTCAGAAAGCTGGTAATCCACTGACAGGTAGAGGTGGGAACAGGGAGTTGGTTTAATTTAGACCAGAGAATGGCTGGGATGATTGTGTTGAAAGCCAAGCTGAAGTCCACAAAAAGGATCATTGTGTATGTCCCCGGTCTGTCCAGATGTTGTAGGATGTGATGCAATCCCATGTTGACTGCATCATCCACAGACCTGTTTGCTCGATAAGCAAATTAAAGGGGATCCAGTAAGGGTCCAGTGATGTCCTTCAGGTGGGCCATCACCAGTCTCTCAAATGACTTCATGACCACAGATGTCAGGGCGACAGGTCTGTAGTCATTAAGTCCTGTGATTTTAGGTTTCTTAGGGACGGGGATAATAACTGAGCGTTTGAAGGAGCATGGGACTTCACACTGCTTATATGATCTATTGAATGTCTGTGTGAAGATGGGGACCAGTTGGTTAGCACAGGAACGAAGGCACGCTGGTGAGATGCAATCTGGGCCTGGAGCCTTCCTTGACCTTTGCTTCCGAAAGACACAGCACACATCGTCTTCACAGATCTTGTGTGCAGGTTGTGTAGCAGGAGTGGGGTTGCAGGAGGTGTTAATGTTTGTGTGAAATGAAGGTCCGAGTGCGTGTGGGGTGTGAAATTGGGTCGTTCGAATCTGCAATAGAACACATTCAGGTCGTCAGCCAGTCATTGGTCCACCACAGGGTTGGGGGTAGGAGTCCTGTTGTTAGTAAGTTGTTTCAGGCCACTCCACACTGATGCAGGATCGTTAGCTGAAAACTCATGTTTCAGCTTCTCTGTGTAGCTTCCTTTAGCCACTCTGATTTCCTTATTCAGTGTGTTCCTGGCCTGATTATACAAGTCTCTATCCCCACCCCTGTAAGCATCCTCTTTGGCATGACGAAGCTGTCTGAGTTTTCCTGTGAACCATGGTTTATCATTGTTAAATGATAAAAATGTCCTAGTAGGGATGCACATACCCTCACAGAAACTGATGTATGATGTAACCGTATCTGTAAGCTCGTCCAGGTCTGTAGTTGCAGCTTCAAAAACACTCCAATCAGTGCAGTCAAAGCAGGCTTGTAGTTCCCGCTCTGCTTCATTAGTCCATCTCCTTACAGTCCTTACAACTGGCTTTCTTGATTTTAATTTCTGCCTGTAGCTCGGAAGAAGATGAACCAGACAATGATCAGAGAGTCCCAAAGCTGCACGTGGGACAGAGCGATATGCATCCTTTAATGTTGTATAGCAGTGATCCAATATATTCCTGTCTCTGGTGAGGCATTTAATGTGCTGTCTGTATTTGGGCAGTTCACATGTGAGATTTGCTTCGTTATTATTATTCTTGGAGACTTTAACAGAGTCCGGGTATTGTTGTTCTGTGTCTGAGATTTGATCAGCCAGCTGTTGCAGCGCTATGTTCACAGACGCATTTGGAGGAATGTAAACACTCACCAGAATAAACGAAGAAAACTCCCGTGGCGAGTAGAATGGCTTACAGTTAATAAAGAGTGCTTCCAGGTTAGGACAGCACATCCTCTTTAACGTTGTTACATCTGTACACCAACTTTCGTTGATGTAAAAGCATGTTCCACCGCTTCTCGTTTTCCCCGTTAACTCCGCGATGTGATCCGCTCTGAACAGCTGGAAGCCCGGCAGATGTAACGTGCTGTCCGGAATGGCTTCACTCAGCCAGGTTTCAGTGAAGCACAGTGCAGCAAAGTTTGAAAAGTCCTTATTTGTATGTGTGAGGAGATGTAGTTCGTCAGTTTTGTTGGGAAGAGAGCAGAGATTCGCGAGATGAATGCAGTGCTGTTCGAATGATGCACTGACTGAGTTTAACCAGCACGCCAGCTCGTCTCCCTCGCCTGCGTCTCGTAGCGTGTTTAAACAACACAGCCGCGCCTCCGACTAAAATGTCCAGCATAACGTCCAAAAATTCAAAAACTGGGAAAAGATTATCTGGTATGTGCTGCCGAATGTTCAGTTCGTCCCTGGTAAACCTGACTGGTAAAAAAACAAACAAAAACAACAAAAGAATTGGATAGCTCCACACCGAGGCAGCCATCTGCAGCGCCATCGTTCACATGTGTGCAGGACATTTATCGGACTTCTATCCTTAACAATTTTTCCACTTTCTACAAATCTTATCCAGTTTTTCACAAATTGGTCTCTGATCATCAGACCGATCCACACAGAATTAAATGGATTATTTTAATTTTAAGGAATATTACCAAATAATGTTGTGAAATTTTGATGACAATGACAAATCAAGTCAGGCTGTATCTTAGAACAGGGTGTCAATAGTGTTTACCAAGTTTAAGTATTTAGGAGCTTTTTCAAGATGGTGCCACCTAGTTATAAGCTAGTGCACAAGTTTCACAGACTGTAACACTCACAGACTGTGACTGTGTGACTAACAAAAGTAACCGTCAGTATCTGGAGTGGCACCAGCTGCATTAAGTACTGCAGTGCATCTCCTCCTCATGGACTGCACCAGATTTGCCAGTTCTTGCTGTGAGATGTTACCCCACTCTTCCACCAAGACACTTGCAAGTTCCCCAACATTTCTGGGGGAAATGGCCCTAGCCCTCTCCCTCCGATCCAACATGTCCCAGACGTGCTCAATGGGATTGAGATCCGGGCTCTTTGCTGGCCAAACACTGACATTCCTGTCTTGCAGGAAATCACACACAGAAAGAGCAGTGTGGCTGGTGCCATTGTCATGGTGGAGGGACATGTCAGGATGAGCCTGCTGGAAGGGAACCACATGAAGAGCTATTTTTGCCAGTCCTGCCTGGTCCAGTGAAGGTGGGTTTGTGGCCATAGGCAACGCTGTTTCCGGTGATGGCTGGTAAGGACCTGTCTTACAACAGGCCTACAAGCCCTCAGTCCAGCCTCTCTCAGCCTATTGCGGACAGTCTGAGCACTGATGGAGGGATTGTGAGTTCCTGGTGTAACTCCGGCAGTTGTTGTTGCCATCCTGTGCTGTCCCACAGGTGTGATATTCGGATGTACCAATCCTGTGCAGGTGTTGTTACACATGGTCTGCCACTGCGAGGACGATCAGCCGTCCTTCCTGTTTCCCTGTAGCGCTGTTTTAAGCGTCTCAGTACAGACATTGCAATTTATTGCCCTGGCCATATCTACAGTCCTCATGCCGCCATGCAGCATGCCTAAGGCACGTTCACACAGATGAGCAGGACCATGGGCATCTTTCTTTTAGTGTTTTTCAGAGTCAGTAGAAAGGTCTCTTTAGTGACCTAAGTTTTTATAACCATGACCTTAATTGCCAACCGTCTGTAAGCTGTTAGTGTCTTAACAACCGTTCCACAGGTGCATGTTCATTAACTGTTTAAGGTTCATTGAACAACCATGGAAAACATTGTTTAAACCCTTTACAATAAAGATCTGTAAAGTTATTTGGATTTTTACAAAATTATCTTTAAAATACAGTGTCCTGAAAAAGGTCTGTTTCTTTTTTGCAGAGTTTATAATTTGTGGTCCATTTTGACAGAAGACACTTGTAAGTTTGTTGCCCAGATGTCAGAATTTATTAAATTAATACAGAAACATTGTTATAAAAGCAAAAGGAATTGACCTAGAAATTATTTTCATTAAATATTTTTATGAAATTGTATATGAAACTGGCCTTAAAGGAACTAGAGTCCCAATGGAGCTCAATTTGTTTTGAATATGCAGCCTATAGCAAACAGGTTCAGTGAGGATGGAGAATTCTTAAAGGATACAGACATCAAACCAATAAAAATACCAGCAATCAATTGGAAAAATATAGTCAAACCATATATTTTCATAATTATCTATAAATTCATAACACATTGGTCTATAGTAAATCCTACTAATAAGGGATGAGGACAGCTGTCATGTGATCTATTTCTGGATGAATGGACAACACACTATTTGAAGCACTAGCACTCTAATACACTCAGTTCGCATAAATTGGTAGAATATTTACAAGAATGATGTTTCTGTCTAAAGAAATGTGAAGTAGACTTGTAAAAATCTGCCAATTTCTACTATTTTGCACACTTTTGGACTACAGGATCTAATGGAGGATGTTTAGTGGAGCCATCGAATGACCAGAATACTGGATCTTGCATTGAGTTGTTTTTGCAGAATTATTTCATAAAATGGGATGTATGCTACAAATGTTTTGATTGTTTATTGTGTTATAAGGTATTGATCATGAAACTGCTTTCAGCCATCAAAACATAAGATTGAGAGCTTTCAAATAATGTATTGATCACTTTTAATTGGACATTTAAACATGTAGTTTATGCAAATGAGCACTCAGGTGGGTAAATTAACTGCAGGTTAATATGACAACATTTGCTCAAACCAAAGTAATTGAAATATTTCAAACTTAATACAGAGGAGTTGAATATTTTGCTCAGTGTATTGAGGGGTCATGAATGTTCATTTACCTCCGGTTATACCGAAGTGCTGTTGATGTTAATCTGACTCTGGGATCTTTGTGCTCTTGTAGGTGTCTGATGGAAAGTAAAGAAGGAAACTCAACATTCCTGCCAAGAAGAATACCATCTGAGCTCCGTCTTTATCTTGAAGCTTTTAAGTTTGCTCTTGGAGAGAATGTGAGAACTGCAGTTTTCATATTAAAGCACTAGTTGAAGGATTTATCGGTCTGTATCGCGTCTTTCTCAGTTAACACTTTCATCTGCAGATTTTCCTGCACTGTGACGTAATGGTGCGAGACATGCGGCAAAAGAACACCGACATGAAGGCTTGTTACTACATGAAGGTGCACCGCAGGTTAAACTCATTTAAAAGAGCCCCCCCCCCCATGTGTGAATTAATTGAGGAAAAACTAATTATATGAGTTGAAGATTTTTACTCTGAATATCTGATTGGATTCAGTGTGATAAGAAATCAGCAATTTCTTTCTTGTAGATGGGAGCTCCTTGATGATCTTTCCCAGAGTTGGATGGCATGTAGATGTTGCGAGTCAACCTGCCCACGGAGTAAAGACAATCTGAACGGTACAAACTCCTGCATTAAAGGAGTAATGCTCCCCCCATGTTGTTCCCATAAACCCATGACATTATTTCTTCTGTCGAACACAAAAGGAGGAATTGTTGCTCTTGCAGCTCTTTTTCCATACAGAATCCGTTCATTGTGAACATATTTGTCAAGTTCCAAAATGGACAAAAGTCTGAAAAGAAGAATAAAAGTATCAAAACAGTAGTCCATATGACTTGTCCGTGATATTAAAAGTTCCCTTTACAAAAAGCTTCACTATGATGCTGCGCTTTGCTAAGCGCTATGGGAACGATCCTAGTCATGACCGAGCTGTGAATGTGCGTAACACGTCAATGAACATTGACTGGAATTTATAGCCTCGGCTGATGTAGTCATTAGAAGCACCTGTGGCCAGGCTATAAATGGATGCGTCACCAGGTGTCGTCAGATCCTCTTTTTTTCAGAGCGATTCTGTGTTTGTTTTACAAACCCTGTCAAAACTTTCTTTCCTCTGCTAGGAATTAGAATTTGTTAGGCAGTGTGCAGTGAACCTTTTCTCCTTTCTCTTCTGTCTAGAAAATGTCTATATTTTTAAAAGAGAGAGAATGACTGAATGCCGTAAACGATGCGTGTTCCCCTGTTCTCGCTCTATAGCTGAAGAGGACACGCATCAGTTTTGCTCTGTTTGGGTGGGGCTCTCGTATGGATCTGGCTGAGGAGCGAGAGACTGGTTCATCCCTTTCGCTCGCTCTCTCCCCAGATCCAGCTAATTCTCATAAGCCTGAAGCGCGCCTCGTGGCTCGGTTCACGAGGACACTGAAGGACACTGAACCTCTGTAAATCCCGCGCATAATAATAAAGCGGCTGTGGAATTAAGAGACAAATGCGAGCATTGCGATCTGCTTTCGGGCAAAATGCTTCGCGCTCGCCTTGCTTGCTTCCGGGAGTCAGCGCCCACATTTAATTCGTGGGGCTCTCGCATGGATCTGGCTGAGGAGCGAGAGACTGGTTCATCCCTTCCCTCACTCTCTCCCCAGAACCAGCTGGTCCTTCCTGTGATCTCGAAGCACGCTTCAGTGCCACTTCAGTTCACGAGGGGGGCGGGGCGCTGAACCTCTGTACATTTTCACGCACAATAATAAAGTGGCTGAGAAATTACTCAAGGTAATTACGTGGGCTGTGGCCAGACTACAGCTAGACTGGCCACGCGTACAAGAGACCCTCCCCCAAACGCTCCAAACTAGAAGACAATTTTCTGTCTGGTGGCCAAAATAATTAAATAAGAGGGAATGGAACTCTATGTCAGTCCCTTCCTTTCTTCTATGACCTCCATAACAAGTATTTTCTTTATGGTGGAAACTTATACTTATATTTATATTTATATCCCTTTATACTCTTCGTGCCCTCGACATTGGTGTATTAAACTATCGTGGGTGCTGAAGCTCGGGGGTATTCGGTGATGCGCCAGTAGAAGAGACACCTGCAGGTTTTCTCTCGCCTGGCTCGGCATCATCGCTAAAGAGACCTACTCTCCCCACAAAGCTGTGGATGTCCACCTCCACGCTTGTGGGGAAAGCTTATCAGGCAGCAGGTCAGGCTGGTGTTGCCCTGCACACTATGGCAGTGTTACAAGCGCACTAGGCTGAATCTGTTGAAGGACCTGAGTGTGGGCACCTCACTCAGGGGGAGGGGCCGTCAGCCACCCAGCCCCGCCCCGGTCCTTCTAGATGGGAGGCTCTAAAACAAAACGTGGTGAATCGTGCTCCCCCTCGTAAAGACTGGGGTCCAGTTCGTCACCCTCAGCAGCCCCCAATGCAAGGCCTCAGGGGTGTGATTTCTAAGAAAAAGAAACCCTGATGGTCTTGTACCCAGCCTTGTGTTGGTAGTTCCCCTCGGGACGAGGCGTGTGTATCATCCACTTCGGCCCTCCCGATACCCTCACGAAACCTCTTCACTCCCGCCGCCTTTGGTGTTTCGGGTGATAGAGGCTTCCAACAAAGAGTTGGGTGTACCGTTGCTTCCTGCCTTGATCCAGGACACGGAACACTCGACATCCCCTCAACAGGAAGTGTCAGAAATAATACCCATCTCAGAGAACCTGGCAGCTTGGAAACTTCTGCCAGGTATTTGTATGTGGGTTCTAGAAACAGTAGAAAGAGGCTATAGAATTCAATTTGCTCCCCATCTTCCGCGTTTCAACGGCGTGGTTCCCACTACCGTGAAACCAGGACAGGCATGTCTACTGTGGAAAGAACTGCAAAATCTCTTGGTCAAAGGGGCCATAGAACATGTTCCCCTTCCAGAGAAAGAGTCAGGCTATTACAGCAGATACTTCCTGGTTCCCAAGAAGGGTGGGGGGTTGCATCCATTTCTAGATCTTTGAGGCTTGAACTGCTCGGTCGGGGCGTTCAAGTCCTAGATGCTGACTATAAAGACGATTGTGTCACAAGCCCAACATCACGTTTGGCTGGTCACCATCGATCGCATGGACTCATATCTTCATATAGAGCCACAGCACAGGAAGTTCCTGAGGTTCGCTTTCGGGGGCGAAGCCTTCCAGTATCAGGTTCTTCCATTTGGCCTAGCCCGATGCAGCACTGGCTCCTCTGTGATTCCAGGGCATCCACATTCTGAATTATATAGATGACTGGCTGATCCTAGCGCAGTTCCTAGAACAGGCAGTTCAGGGATATCGTCTTGACTCATCTGGGGGTTATATGGAATTCGGTCATGATGCAGGCACAATCATCTCCTGCACGAATAGTTTCCATTCAGAACACCCTGAGCAAGGTCAGGCTAGGTCGAGGTTGCACTGCTCGTCATGATGCTCGTGAATACTATGTCTCATTGTGTTGGTGTCCGCGGTGTCCGCGGTGATCCCTTCGGACCTTCTGCACATGAGACCGCTTCAGCTGTGGCTAGAAGCCAGGGGGTTTTATCCGAGGGCCAGTCCCCTAAGGCAAATAAGGGTTATGCGCCACGTGCTTCGTTCACTTTCTATGTGGTTCAGACCCCGGTTCTTACCTTGGGTCCCACTCTAGGTGCGTCTTGTCGTCGCAGGCTGCTAACGACAGACGCCTCCCTGACGGGCTGGGTAGCAGCCTTAAGTGGTCGTCCGGCTTAAAGGGATAGGAGGGTCATCAGTTCGGTTGTCACAGTAACTGTCTCGAGCTGATGGCCGCATTTCTGGCCCTGAAATACTTCCTCCTGAGGCTGCCATGTCTAGGTGCGGGTGGGCAATACAGCAGTAGCCTCTTACGTTAAACCATCGGGGATCCATGTTCACGTCAGCTGAATTTCTGTCACGTCTGGCCCAGGGCAGCTCCTGTCACTCAGGACAGTTTCGTCCCTGGATGCCCGTGTGTGTGTGGGAGCAGATTTACTCTGAGGTAGTGAACAAATCTGGGTGAGATTTCACAGGGCAGAAGAGGACCTCTTCGCCTCCTATGATAGCACAATGTCTCCTCTACTTCTCCCTAAGTCACCCTGCCCCCTTCGGTCTGGACTTAAAGGCACATACATGAACCTGAATGCGTCTATGTGTTTTTGTCCCCCGGTTTTTCTGCTCCCGGGAGTCTTGGCAAGGTTCGCCAGCAAGGGTCTTGCCTCCTCCTAATGGCGCTGCGCAGGCCGAACAGGATATGTTTCTTGAATACCTCTCCTCGACGGCTCGCCTTGGGCGATTCCGAACAGGGAGGACCTTCTCATCCCTGGCCTGAATTGTGAAACCTTTCATGCTTGGCCCCTAAGGGTACCAGCAGGTTCACAGGGCTTTCTCTTGAGGTTATCGAGACCATTTCAAGTGCTAGGGCTCCCTCCACTTGGAACTGATCTGGATAGATTTTACAGGGCAGAAGAGGACCTCTTTGCCTCTGTTGATAGGGCAATGTCTCCTCTACTTCTCCCCGAGTCGCCCAGTTTCCCCTCCTAAATTCATATTACAGAACCAGCTAACTGCCAGTTTGCTTCAGTTCTGGATTTTCTGTAGAAAGAACTGTCAGCGGGCACTTGCCTCGCCACTGCCAGGTTCTATGTGGCCTCCACTGCGGTTTGCCACGCCTTGGTGGGTGGGGTGCCCCCTAAGAGTCATCCTTGCTAGGACCTCTTCATAGGGTAAGACCCCCTTTTTAGACCTCTAGAGGCAGCGTTTGGTAGACTTCTGACACTCAAGATGGTTTTTCTTATGGCAATTACGTCTCTAAGGAGACTTGGGTACCTACAGGCTCTGTCTCTTTTGCCGGCGTGTTTAGAGTTTGCCCCAGCTATGACCAAAAGCATTCTTTGCACCCTCACCCTAACTACCTGCCCAAGGTACCTTTCGCGACCCATGGCCGGTTATTTTCGAAGCCTTCTGCTCTCTGCCGTTTGTAACGCCAGAGCAGCTAAGACTTCTCAGACTTTGTCCAGTCTGTACCCTTCAGACTTATGTCCACCGCTTTTGCTAGTGGCGTAAAGTCAGGGCAGCAATTCTTCACTTGGAAGCCATGACCGGGGGGCGGTCACCTCCTGGAAGACTATGTCTCTTTGGGTGAGGGACATTATTGCCCGGGCCTACGAGGCGTGCGGTCAAGCTTCGCCAGTAGGTTTTAGGGCACACTCTACCAGTGGTCTCCTCTCCTCTAAAGCCTTGGCTAGAGGTCACCCTCTGCAGCGGCAGGCTGGTCCTCTCCGCACACATTCATCTGGTTTTATGGTCATGTTACTAGATGTTCATGCTACCCCGGGCTCTTATGCCCTTGGGTCGACATTTAAGCTCTGTCTAAGCAAGTTTGTTATGCGGCAGGCTGGTCCTCTCCGCACACATTCTTCAGGCTCTATGGTTTGGATGTTCTTGCCACTCTGTGCTCTTATGCCCATGAGTCAACGTCTCGAGCTCATGTCTGGTCAAGTTTGTGATGCAGCGGGCTGGTCCTCTCCGCACACATTCATCAAATTTTATGGTTTAGATGTTTGTTACTCCGGGCTCTTATGCCCTTGAGTCGACATCTCAAGCTCATGTCTGAGAGCTCTCGCGTTCTTGTGAGCACACTTCACAACCATAGGGGTCCGGACAGCCCCAGTGCTGCGGCGTGGGAATTGTGTTCCCATAGCGCTTAGCAAAGCGCAGCATCATAGTGAAGCTTTTTGTAAAGGGAACGTCTCTGGTTATATGTGTAACCCTTGTTCCCTGAAAAAAGCGGAACGAGATGCTGCTCTTCTTTGCCACACTGGGACGTCCCAGGACTCCGGTCAATGTTCATTAACGTGTTACACACATATTTACAGCTCGGTCACGACTAGGATCGTTCCCATAGCTCTTGGCAAAACCGCTTTTTTTAGGGAACAAGTGTTACACATGTAACCAGAGATGTTTTCTATAGTAAACAAAAATAGCTTTGTGTGAGGAACAGATATAAATTTAAGTTATTATGCATTGAAAATCTTCGCCACCACAGACGCTGTCAAATCATTTGTGTTCAAATATAAAAATGGTGCGTGACAACCCCTTAAAATTATCTGTAAAATTATCTGTCTGGAAATCATGATCCTAGATAGGAGCCAGTTTTTCACATGCTTATTCTCCAAATTAATGACTGCCCCTAAAATACACAGTCTGGGGCAAAATAAAATGAAAGCTCAACTTCGTACACCAAAATTCTTGAATATTAACACATTCCCAAAAGAAATGGGCTGTGTCTCCATCTTCTGATTGACATGCCGGGAGGTGGGCCAAGCCTATGCAATCTAGAGGGGGTCCAGTAGACCATGTAAAATTTTAAATTGCATAAGGCACACCCTTGCATCTCTGGATGCAGACTTGGCATTGGAGGAGGGAGTCTGGGCTAGGATTCTAAAAAATGTCAAGTTTAAATCTTTCTCCCTTAATCTCTTAATCCCCCAGACTCTAAATTAGCAGTGAGTAATGCACTGCCTTGTGACCTTTTGCAAAAGCAGTAATCACCACTCCCAGGGTATCTCCTGCTATAGGGGGTGTAAACTACTCCCACAAATAGTACAGAGTAGGTGGCACAGCTGCCATAGAACTGAGATCTGGGAATCCCATAAAGTTGAACCAAATTTTGAAGGGATCTAAATACTCCATAGGTCACGAGTGAAGTAACTCCCTCCCAATCCACTCTGACCAGCACAAAGGGAACTTGATGCATAATTTGGAGTTCAGCCATATGCTCGAGGCAACATTAAAAAAAAATCTCAATCAAACATTCGGGACACTTTTGTCCATACCAAGTGCAAATGTGAGCTAAAGGGGTGTAACTTCTCCGGTTAGTTTGATAGAAAGGCTTTGCAATGGCGAAATGGGGGCAAGAACATTCTGTTCAATACAAAACCAGGGAGTGGTTCTCTCAGGTGGAAGTGACCAATGAGCCAAATGTCTGAGACCTAATGCAATCTTGGTTAGACCAAGCCCACCTTTTGTCAATTGGCCTATGTAATTTTAATGAAATGTAATCTAGGCCGCTTGCCATTCCAAATGAAGAACTTTCTTATGCTATCAAATTGCATGAAATATGAGAGGGGGACATCTACATCTACAGGGAGAGACCGTAGCAAGTAATTTAATTTTGGAATACAATTCATTTTAATAACATTAACTTTCCCAATCATAAATGTAATTAATCCCACCTGTCCACGTAACTCAAACCGTTTTAAGGGGTCAAAATTAATTAACTAAATCACACAATTTTGCTGTGAATAAAATGCCTTGGAAAAGGGATTAATAATTCTGTGGAGGCAAGGCATGGATCTAGTGAGGTCACCAACTAATAGTAAAATATCCCCTGCCGGGTGCCCCATTCAGAATTAAAATAATCTGAAATGAATCCATTTGTTTGTACTGCTGCTACAGGGTATCTATAAAGTAACTAACTTAATCCAACCAATAAATGTACTCCTGAAACCATACATTTCCAAAATCTTAAAGATAATCCCATTCTACCATATCATATGCCTTTTCGGCATCAAGTGAGATGGCAGTGACCGGAGACTGTTCATTGGCTACTGACCACATGATATTGATGATAACGCCTAATGTTATCAGAAGAACTACAGCCCCAAATAAACCCCACCTGATCTAAATGTATAAATGAATAAATGTATAAACTCAATCGGTTAGCCAAAATTTGACAATTTTTACATCTAGCTGGATCAGGGAAATTGGACGGTAACTCTTACCCTCTCTAGGATCTTTGTCTTTTTTAAGAATCGGACTGATCCGGGCTTGTGTTATAGTTGGGGGAAGCTTTCCGTATAAACATCTAACAAAAGTGGAGCCAATTCTGTAGCATAAGATATAAAAAATTCAGCTGCAAAGCCATCTGACCCCAGAGCCTTGCCTGTAGGTAAGACCTTAATTACCTCGTCAAGCTCCTCCAAGGTTATCTCGGAATCAAAAGATTTTTTTATTTTTGTTTTTTGTTTTTTGCCCAGTCATCAATTTAGGAAGTTCTAATGGTTCCACAAATGTTCTAATATCTTCTCCAGTAGATGAAGATGTAGAACTATAAAGATCAAGATAGAATATGAATGGCTGAGGTAAACAATTCACCACCAGCAGATTTCACTGAGGGAATGGTAGAAAAAGACACTCTCTGCTTTATATATTTAGCCAAAAGCTTCCCTGCTTTGTTCCCCAACACAAAGAATGACCGTCTTGCCCTGAATAGCCAAAACTCCACATTCCACGACAAAATAATATTTTATTTGTATTTCAGTCAGGTTAATTCTTTGAGGCCATCAGACGACATTCGCCGCTTCAGCTCTGCCTCTGCACTTTTAATATTCCCAACACCACAAAACTTTGTGTGAATGAGGCATACTGTATGATCTGACCCCTAAGAACTGCATATCTGACCCCTAAGAACTGCATAAAGTGTCTCCCAAGCCACACCCACAGGGGATACTGAGGACCATATGGTCTCCGTATAGACACTGATTTCAGCCTTTTAACATTTGTTGGAAATCAGGATTTTGCAACTATGATTTATTTTTCTTTGTATGTGGCAACATCTCTAAACTCACCAGAGCGTGATCTGAGACTAAAATGTTTCCAATTGAGCAACAGATGAAATGAGGGACTTCTAAAAAAATCTATTCTAGAATATATCTTATGGACTGAAAAAAATTGTCACTAACAGATGGGTTCAAAAGTCACCAAATATCTGCAAGACCAAGATTTTTGCACATCCTGAAAGCATCGGTGTTGCTCTAGGGGCTTGCACACTTTTGCTTCACTATGATCAAGGACTGAGTCTATCAAAAGATTAAAGTCTGCTCATAAAATATAATGAAGGGTGCCAGTGGCTTGCAACATCCATTCAAGATCTATAAAAAAGTTAGGTGTGTATATTTAGCCAAAATCAACCTTTGCCCCTGCATGTCTGCTAAAACAATGACTCATTTATCTTTAATCTGTTTGAGACATTTGAATTGTAGATGTTTACTTATCAATGTAATGACTCCCCTGCTCTTACTTGAGCCAGCACTAAAGAAAACATGCAGTATCTATTCTCAGTTTGGCTGGAAACATCAGTGCAAAAGCAATCTTCCATTGATGTAAGAGTTACTTGCATCCCTTGAATTGATCCCGTTTCTCTCGTCAAATTTGAAAAGTCTGGGAACAAAAAAATATGTGATTGTTCCAAGAAAGCTTTCCTTTTGCTCCTCGCCTGGCACAACACAAGATCTTGATCGGATTATCTCAGAAATTTGGCTAGAATTTATTGTGGCCTATCTCCCTCAGCAGATCTGTGAGCCGGGACACTGTGAGCTCACTCGATTTCTAGCTTATGGCCTGTTATGTCGAGCAGATTCGGGAAGAGCTCATCTAGGAATTTCACCATATCTCTGCCTCCTCCATGCTCAGGAATTCCAACAATCCAAAACATTATTTCGTTGGCTCCTAATTTCAAGATCTTCCAGTTTTTCTGAAATGCTTTCCACTTCTATCTTGGTTGCTAGCGGATGAGCTGATTATTCCCTTTCCGATAACTTCTGATAAACAATCCATTTCTCAACATCTGCCACATTGTAACCAACTCTGAGGATCTCGCTGTACATTTACATTTATTAATTTGGCAGATGCTTTTATCCAAAGCAACTTACAACAGAGGAAAACATAAACTAATCCTCTTAAGGAGACAGTGGTATGAAAAGTGCCATACTACAAAGTTTCAGTATCATCAGAATGGCATATAAAACAGATTTAAGTGCAACAAGTTAATTTTTTTTAGTGACTGGTTAAATGCTCTTGGAAAAGATGTGTTTTTAGCCATTTTTTTGAAGCTAGCGAGCGAGTCAGCTTCACGGATTGAGTTGGGAAGGTCATTCCACCAACGTGGTATGATGAAACTGAAAGTCTGGGAAAGTGTTTTGGTGCCTCTTTGTTTTGGTACGACAAGGTGATTTTCCTTAGCCGACAGCAGGCTTCTGGTGGGAACGTAGCTCTGCATAAATGTTAGATATGCTGGAGCAGACCCAGTGACTGTTTTGTATGCCAGCATCAGGGCCTTGAATTTAATACGTGCATGAACCGGCAGCCAGTGGAGAGAGATAAAGAGGGGTGTAACATGTGCTCTCTTTGGTTCATTAAAGACCAGACGTGCTGCTGCATTCTGGATCGTTTGCAGAGGTCTAGTAGCACATGCAGGAAGGCCTGCAATGAGAGTGTTACAGTAGTCCAGTCTAGTTATGACAAGTGACTGAACAAGCAGTTGTGTGGCATGTACAGAGAGGAAAGGTCTAATCTTCCTGATATTGTAGAGTGTAAATCTACATGATCTTGCAGTCTTTGATGGAGCTAAATTTCACAGACCACATCTCAATGGTTACCCCTAGATTTCTGATCATTTTGGAAGGTGACACTGTAGTTGGACCCACTGCATGGTGATGTGTTCAACAGCAGGGTTTTCTGGAAAGACAAGGAGTTCGGTCTTGGCTGGGTTGAGTTGCAGGTGGTGTTCCTTCATCCAGGCTGAGATGTCTGCCAGACTGGCAGTGATTAGAGTGGTCACTGTGGTGTTGTTGGGCAGGAAAGACAAGCAGAGTTGCGTGTCATCAGCGTAGCAGTGGTAAGAGAAACCATGTGACTGGATGATGGGTTCTAATGATGTTGGAGAAGAGAAGTGGCCCAAGCACTGATCTCTGAGGTACCCCAGTAAGTAACTGATGTGGCTTGGATACCTTCCCTCTCAAGGCTATCTCAAAGGACCTATCTGCGAGATAGGAGTTGAATCGGCCATGTACAGTTCCGGTGATGACCAGTTTAGAGAGGGTGGAGAGTAGGTTCTGATGGTTGACTGTTTCAAAGGCTGCAGAAAGGTCCAGCATAATCAGAACGGATGATCTAGATTCAGCTTTTACAGACAGCACGGCAGTCTCAGTGGAGTGTCCACTTTTGAAGCCTGACTGATTGTCATCCAGCAGCTTGTTCTGTGAGAGATAGGCAGAGATCTGATTGAAAACTGCCCTTTCAAGTGTTTTTGCCATGAATGGGATGAGAGAGACTGGTCTGTAGTGTTCCATCTCTGTGGTGATAAGTGCAGGTTTTTTCAGCTGCGGGGTTACTCGAGCCTGCTTGAATGTAGTGGGAAAAGTGCCTGCAAGAAGAGATGTGTTAATTATGTGTGTAGGTGCAGGTAGGATGGACTGAGAGATGGCCTGGAGAAGGCGTGATGGAATGGGGTCAAAGGAACAGGTGGTGGGGTGGTTGGAGAGGAGGAGTTTAGAGACCTCAGTGTCAGTTAAAGGAGAGAACATAGAGAAAGAATGGTTGCATACAGGAGGTGAGTGTTTGACTGTGTATGTGTGTGGTGCTGTGAATGTATTGCTGATGGCTGTAACCTTATTAGTAAAAAAATGTGGCAAAGATATCTGCTGTCAGTGATGTGGCGGGGGAGGGCAGAGAAGTGTGTTGAATGTTCTAAACAAGCTATGAGTGTCTGTGGTACTGTTGATCTTGGTCTGGTAATATGACGTTTTTGCGGCTTTAACGTTATCTGAAAAAGTTGCAAGCAGAAGCTAATATTTACCTAGATCGGCTGAATATTAGATGTCCGCCATCTCCTCTCAGCTGCCCTGAGATCGGTCTGATGTTCACGAAGGATGTCAGACAGCCAGTATTGTGGGAAGCGAGGCAGAGACATCAGTGAAAAGGCGAGAGAATAAGAGGGAACGGAGGTTACGGCGAAAGGAAACCAAAGGTGGAGTAGGTTTTACTATGTTCAATTCAACATGATTCTCCCATCCAAAGTAGTGATCAGAGACATGTAAAGGTGTAACAAGAATATTTGATGTGGTACAGTTACGTGTAAAAATGAGGTCCAGCTGGTTGCCCAATATGTGAGTTGCTGTGGTGTGTAGTCTTTCCAAGTCAAATGAGGCCAGAAGAGTATTCAGTTCAATGGCCTGGGGCTTGTCATGGTGAATGCTGAAATAGCCAAGAACCCAAGTGGCCTGCCATCCTCTGGCAAGGAGGACAGCAGGACATCCAACTCCTTAAGAAAGCTTGTCAGCTGACCTGGAGGGTGATAGATGACAACAACATGTATTTTTGTGGGTTGCATTGTAGTAATTGCATAGAATTCAAAAGATGTATTGTTACATAGTGAAGCCTGTGGTGAAAATGTCCAGTTATTATGAATGAGCAAACCTGTTCCCCCACCCCTACAGGTATGTCGAGGGGTGTGAGAGAAGTTGTTGGAGAGAGCAGCAGGTGTTGCTGTATCCTCAGGACACATCCATGTCTCTGTCAGTGCCAGGATGATGAAGGTGGACTGTGTGGTGAAAGCTGGAATGAAGGCAGATTTGTTGAAGTGCAAAGCAGCTGTAGGTTGTGTGGGTTGCGTTTGGTCTTATCTGTATCTTGTGAACAGTCTTCAACAGATAACGGGGATGTGCTTGAAGGCATGTGTTATTAGTGATCTAGAGTGTGTGTGTGGGTGTGTGTGGGTGTGTGTGGGTGTGTGTGTGTGTGTGTGTGTGTGTGTGTGTGTGTGTGTGTGTGTGTGAAATAATAAAAGGAATAAAATAAAAAATACTTAAGTGCTTTGAGTGGAGCCTTGTCAGTGTCCTTGCTCGGTGGACTCGCACAGGTAGACTCGCTGGTTTTACCCAAGTAGGTCTTCACTCGAGGAGGGCTTAACATGAGGGCTACCACTTCTGCCTCCGCGTCAGCATTCAGTCTGATAAATACACACTTTAACGAGCCGTTCAGTGGAAAAAGCAGCCACTGTAATATGTAATACGATCGATCAATCGATTACGGCGAGATCCTCAAAGTCAGAAACGACTTTGTCCAACATGTCCGTGATGCTGAAGAGTAAACGCTGGATTTCTCCCACCACACCTTCCAAACAGAGTCCCTGGTCCGCAGGCCCATCAGAGGTTTCAGCTAGAGCACGTAAGTGTCTTTTAATGTCTCCAGAGCCCGAGGAGTTTGACTTCATTGCCATGTTTACATTGAGCAAATATGTAGCTGGGTGTATCGAATCTCACCGGATTATAACATGAAAATAATTAAACTAGCAAAGTGAGAAGAGTTTGCCTTTTACACGTCTGCTTGCATGGTGTCACGTGACCTCTGTTCCTTAACTTTTCTCCCATTTATACTTTTGTCCCGTGACTGATCTACAGCAAAGTGTCTCCAATCATATGCTGATGTTCAGTCATCTCTATTGTGAGTGTGTTGTATGTCTGGAAGTGGGTTGTTATTCATTTTTGGAGCTTGACAAAGTTAATATATACATTTTATGGATGAGAGCTGCTTGGAGATTCTGATTCACTGAAGAAAGTGATATGGGTTTGGAACAACGTGAGTGTTAATTTTTTTTCATATTTCTTTACTGACTTGAATTTCTCCCCAAGGACTCGCAGTACGGAAGATTCTTGGGCCATTTGTGATTGTGGCAGATGAGTCTCAGAGCAGCACCACACTGAACACACAGAGCTTGAAACATGGTCGGTCATGTCAAACGGAGTTTATTAAAGGTTGTCATGGCATTATGAATATGTAATATATTTGAGATTTATATTGTCAGGTTCGAGTGGATCTACAGTGTGGCTGGTCGTGGTCACCGTCATGGCAGTTTTGGTGAGCATTCTGGGTGTTGTGGCTGTGAGTTACTGTCTGTGTTTCTGGAGAGGAGGACGTATGGGCTACAGACTGAGCAGAGATCTAATGACAAAATACTGATGCTTTACTTGTATTTTCAATAAATATGCTGACATGGTTGCGGTTTTGTTATTCTTGATGTTTCCTTCAGTATAACATCACTGCTTGTGTAATTGTAATTTGTCCACCAGAGGGAAATGTCAGGTCACATTAAGAGACTCAGAGTCAAAACACGTGTTTGAAGTAATCGGTTTGTTTGTTTTTCTTTAAGAATATTGGCACACCACTGCTCCAAAGAATAAATCATTTAATTTAACCCACCTTTCTGAAATTTTTAGCAGTGTGGCTCTTTGTCAGCCCAGAAAGACAATGGAAAAAAGACCTTTCCTACCCTGGATCAACTCTTCGTTTGATCAGGAAAACATCCCATTAAAAATTCTCTAAATTTTTTTTTTTTTTAGATATATAGATGTATAATCATACTAGATGTATAATCATACTGTATGCTATCTGAAAAGAAAACACTACTAATTATAATAATGCTACTGAAACCAGCAACATCCCCACTTCCTATTATTTTGACATCAATAACACAAAAAATAATGGCTAAAAATAAAAGTTATGCTAAGAGACTGTGTAGAATGCTAGAGACAATGGAGATTATGATCAAATCTGTTTGCAATGTGACCAGTGAAAAACTGTTGTTCATTACAGCATAGAGTGTAATTAAAATAACTGATCCAAGCCTGCAGGATTATTCAGAATATTGATTAGAAATTTTTGGAAAATTCATAACCACCATTTACTGGAAATGAACGGCCCATCAGAGGAATGCTGGTGGACAAGTTATGCAGGAAAGAAACATGATGACATTATTAAAAGTGAAATCTCAGGATTATGTTGTGGTGATTAATTTTTTACAGATTTTTTTTGCCATGTTTAAAATGTGCCACTTTCAAAGCGGTTTTGATGTTAACATGGAACATTCAAATATACCATGAACACAATAATATTGATCTGGTGAAACCGGGGGTCGGGGGTTCAAGCCCCAGCACTGTCACGATACCACTGTTGGGCCCTTGAGCAAGGCCCTTAACCCTATCTGCTCCAGTAGCGTTGTTTCATGGCTGACCCTTGCGCTCTAACCCCAGCTTAGTTGGGATATGTGAAAACAACTGCATTTCATTGGCTCTGTACCTGTACTCTGCACAATGACAATAAAGTTGAGTCTTAAATAAGATCTTATTTTATTAAGATAATTAACTTAACTAAACTTGTCATCTTGTGCCCCCTTTGAAGTTTACTGAGTCCCCCTGATTGGTTTGAATGAGTCATAATGTGATTAAGCAGTGAAGAGTTTTTTCCTGATTGGATGAGGGATCTGACCCTTCAGCTTGAATAAAACTGAGAAGCTACATCATTATTCAATGGGAAACTACACTCAGCCAAAAGGAGAAGGTAATGAGGACCTTTATTTGGAGGCACACAAGAATGGAATTTTCAGGTTACTGTTACATGAATAAACAATAGTTCTCCCTGAACGTCAGGGCATAGTGCAAACTAATGTAGACATGGACATCAATTGTTCACTGTTCTAGCTAAATCTGCCTTGGGATCTTTATCATTTCAGTAGAATTGATACAATTATTCCCAATATATAACTGCAGGTGATTTTTGCTCTGGGTCACAAATGACGGAAATCAAATGTTTGTGGCAAATTCACCCTTGTGTGTTCAGGAGTTTGTCTTTTCACTCTCTTCTTGATTGTTGAAGTGTTGATTGGACATATTATAGAGGATTTCAGCTCTTAATAATGCAATTATTTGCAACATTCTGTCATCAACCAGAGCAAAATAGACAAGCGTCTGATTTGATTTGTTTTTGTGACCACTGAGTTCTTGCCTCTGCTCGCGGATCATTCAAAAACATTGATATTATAACTGGAGTATCACAGCTTTGTTGTTGGTTTCTAAGATAACAAGAGCGTTGACCGCTGTGCACAACGTTTTATCGTTTTCACTCCTCAAAAGTACTGATGAAACTTTTGGCAAGATTTGAACTCTAACCTCTCTCAGATCAATAGTCAGTCGACTTCATTGACTTTCATCAGTACACAATGAGCTGATGTAAAGGCCCACAGAGCTGCAGTTTATAATGAAAGCACAGACAGCGACATACGTGCAGGAAACTCAACAGATGACTCTCATGGCCGTGAGTGCCCATTTGAGGATGAGGGTTGGCTGAAAGGGGAACCCACTTAAGAGCGACCCTGGAATTTCAATAACACAGGACCTTGGTGCTCATATAGACGAATAATGAATGGAGCTGAAGGCACAATAAGGAGGCTTTGGATGCACTGGCCATTGAATAGAGGTTGAAGAGTCACTTTAAAAGTTGTGCTGCAGTCTAATGGCAGTAATGTACAAGAGCAAGTCTGGGCTAATTGTGTTGCACATACAGATGGCCTATTAGATGATGTCCATTCACCTTTAGCTCCCTCTTCAGCAAATGGCCTCTGCCAAACATACAGATTGTGCATGTGATCTTTATATGCTGTCTCATCTAAAGACAGACTGGCCTGAGAGGTCTTCATCCAAAAGCAGGGAGAAGTATGAAAATTCGCAGATTTAACTAGCTGATAAAAGCTTTCTGGTCAGACTGAACATTTCCTGCAATGACCGTTGATGTTACAAGAGCAATTAGTGGTGGTCATGGTGACTGACATTTTCAAACACTGACATGATGGACATACAGTACAAGTCACAAGCACAGCAGATACAAAACACAAAAACACCCAACAAATAGAGACACAGATATGCACACAGACACATGAAGATACATTTGTACAGGGATTGTGATATCTCTACCATCAGCTCATGTCTGTCATAAATGTATGTGTTTTACTGTGTGGTAGGACAGCAATGGTCTTGTTGATGTGGCATATTATTAGGTGAGAAATGCCAACACACACAAACAAACACACACACACACACACACACACACATACACACACTATTATCAAAAGCAGCAGTTCCAACTCTGTTCCTGGAGGCCCCCAACACTGAACATTTTGGATATCTCCCTTATCTGACACACCCAATTCAGGTCGTACAGTTTCTACTAACAAGCTAATGAGTTGAATCAGGTTTGATTAATTAGGGTGATATCCAAAATGTGTAGTGTTGGGGGGGCCTCCATAAACAGGGTTGGGAACCACCGGTCTAAAGCAGTGTTTCCCAACCTTTTTGAAGTACCCCCACATCACCATCAGTAAGGAGAATAACAAAATTAGGGTTTCATATTGGTGTTTTCAAACTGGGATGGATGTTTTTCAACGTCTAATCAAAATAGACAACTTTTGAACACTAACCTATGTGAGCTAAGACACGTTGAGGTGAGAAAGGTATTGGGAACTGACCACTCGATTTTAGCAAATCAAGTAAAGCGGTTTAAACCATGGAACCACTGATTAGGAAACCCCAATTTTTGTTCCAGAGATACATATAATTCTCAGTAAGGCTGAAATACTCATTTATCAACACAAAATCAAAGAAGTGTACAAAAGACAATATAATTTAACATGATCAATAATACTATTTATTATTTATAAATAAGTATTGGTTTGATCTAGTGACATCCCGATTTTATTAGATTCCAATTCAGTTGAATTAATATGTGGATATTTCAGCTGTAATGTCCATTTTGCATACATAGGAAAGAAATTGTCTCTCAGCTTATGCTGTTAATTATTCAGGAGACCTACAAATGTTGTCGCAATTTTTTTAATAATAAGTAGCCGATGCTATGGGAACTGCATACCTACGACACAAGGTATCAATGATTCACAAGGCAATGCTTACTAGCCAATAGGATATTTGAAATGCATCGACATGGTCTCCGTTCATATCGAAAACTCTGAATAAATGAGAGAACTTTAATAACCACATACGGCTAGAAAATATAACAACAATACTACATACATAGTAGTGAAACATTGTACAGAAATACTTATAATGGGTGGGAAAAAGGTGGGAAAAGATTTCAGAATGGTCAAAGAGAAACAGAATAATGTAAAGACACTAAACAACGGGGTAGCAAAAATTATTACTCGTTATACCAGAAGAGGCAAACTCTCTTTAACAGCAAGGATATAAGAGAGAGGAGAAACATCCATGTTATAAAACCTGACAAAAGTATTAGGTGATGCCCAGGCAACAGCTAGACAGATATCCTCCCAGGACACACACTTCACCTAAGCCAAGGAGGACTTTGCAGTCGCTTTGATAGCAAAAAGTAATAAAATAACTTGTTTATGTTTAGAAGAGTTTTCTTGGTGAATTTAAATGAGTTTAACAACTGTGGTCTCTGATATTCATAAAATATAAGATAATATTTAATTAAAAGAAATGATGATACATTCAATATCTCTTCACAAATTTGGACAGTTTTTAAATATTTCTTGTTGCTTAGTACTCTCAAAGACATTAATGGTGAAGAAGATACGTGTGTGTGAAAAACACTTTGTTGTGATGTCACTTCATTGACTTCAATTTATTCTGCAGCACTGACACGAGTCATGTGATGAACCTTTACGCATATAAATATCACTCACTTCATAGACTTCAATGCATTCTGCAGCTCTGAAATGAGTCATGTGATGACCCTTTACGCGTATAAATATCACTCACTTCATAGACTTCAATGCATTCTGCATAGCTGACGCGAGTCATGTGATGACCCTTTACGAGAATATATATCACTCACTTCATAGACTTCAATGTATTCTGGAGAGCTGACGTGAGTCATGTGATGACCCTTTACGCGTATAAATATAACTCAATTCATAGACTTCCATGCATTCGGCAGCGCTGGCACGAGTCATGTGATGACCCTTTACGAGCATAAATATAACTCAATTCATAGTCTTCGATGCATTCTAAAGCGCTGACGCGAGTCATGTGATGACCCTTTACGTATATAAATACTACTCACTTCATAGACGTCAATGTATTATGCAGTGCTGACGCGAGTCATGTTATGACATTTACGTGTATAAATATCACTCACTTCGCAGACTTCAATGTATTCTACAGTGCTGATGCGAGTCATGTGATGACCCATTAAACATATAAATATCACTCACTTCATAGACTTCAGTGTAATCTGCAGCGCTGACAAGAGTCATGTGATGACCTTTTAAACATATAAATATCACTCACTTCATAGACTTCAATGTATTCTGTAGCGCTGAAGCGAGTCATGCGATGACCCTTTGCGTGTATAAATATCACTCACTTCATAGACTTGAATGTATTCTGCAGTGCTGATGTGAGTCATGTAATGACCCTTTACGTGTATAAATATCACTCACTTCATAGACTTAAATGTATTCTGCAGTGCTGAAGCAAGTCATGTTCTTACCCTTTACGTGTATAAATATCACTCACTTCATAGACCTCAATGTATTCTGCAGAACTGGCACGTGTCATGTGATGACCCTTTACGCGTATAAATATCACTCACAACATAGACTTCAATGTATTCTGCAGCTCTGGCACGAGTCATGTGATGACCCTTTACTCGTATAAAAATCACTCACATCATAGACTTCAAAGTATTCTGCAGCGCTGAAGCGAGTCAAATGATGACACTTTACGTGTATAAATATCACTCACTTCATAGACTTCAATGTATTCAGCAGCGCTGATGCGAGTCATGTTATTACCCTTTACGTGTATAAATATCACTCACTTCATAGACCTCAATGTATTATGCAGCACTGGCGCGAGTCATGTTATGACCCATTACGTGAATAAATATCACTCACTTCATAGACTTCGATAAATTCTCCAGCGCTGAAACGAGTCATGTGATGACCCTTTACGTGTATAGATATCACTCACTTCATAAACTTCAATGTATTCTGCAGCGCTGAAGCGAGTCATGTGATGACCCTTTACGTGTATAAATATCACTCACTTCATTGATTAAATTTATTCTGCAGTGCTGAAACGAGTCATGTTCTTACCCATTACGTGTATAAATATCACTGACTTCATAGACTTCAATGTATTCTGCAGCACTGGCACGTGTCATGTGATGACCCTTTATGCGTATAAATATCACTCACATCATAGACTTCAATGTATTCTGCAGCTCTGGCACGAATCATGTGATGACCCTTTAAACTTAAATATCACTCACTTCATTGACTTCAATGTATTCTGCAGCACTGACGCCAGTCATGTGATGACCCTTTACTCGTATAAAAATCACTCACTTCATAGACTTCAATGTATTCTGCAGCGCTGACGCGAGGCATGTGATGACAATTTACGCGTATAAATATCACTCACTTCATAGGCTTCGATAAATTCTCCAGCGCTGACGTGAGCCATGTGATGACCCTTTAAGCGTATAAATATCAATCACTTCATACACTGCAATGTATTCTGCAGCGCTGAAGCGAGTCATATGATGACCCTTTAAGTGTATAAATATCACTCACTTCATACACTGCAATGTATTCTGCAGCGCTGAAGCGAGTCATGTGATGACCCTTTACGTGTATAAATATCACTCACTTCACAGAATTCAATGTATTCTGCAGCGCTGAAACGATTCATGTGATGACCCTTTACATGTATAAATATCACTCACTTCATAGACTTCAATGTATTCTGCAGCGCTGACGCGAGTCATGTTCTTTCCCTTTACGTGTATAAATATCACTAACTTCATAGACCTCAATGTATTCTGCAGCACTGGCACGTGTCATGTGATGACCCTTTACGTGAATAAATATCACTCACATCATAGACTTCATTGTATTCTCTAGCACTGACGCCAGTCATGTGATGACCATTTACGCGTATAAATATCACTCACTTCATAGGTCTCGATAAATTCTGCAGTGCTGACGCAAGTCATGTGATGACCTTTACGCGTATAAATATCACTCACTTCATAGGCTTCGATAAATTCTGCAGTGCTGACGCCAGTCATGTGATTACCCTTTACGCATATAAATATCACTCACTTTATAGACTTCAATGTATTCTGCAGCGCTGACGCGAGTCATGTGATGACCCTTTACGCGTATAAATATCACTCACTTCATAGACTTCAATGTATTCTTCAGCGCTGACAAGAGTCATGTGATGACCCATTAAACATATAAATATCACTCACTTCATAGACTTCAGTGTAATCTGCAGTGCTGACAAGAGTCATGTGATGACCCTTTAAACATATAAATATCACTCACTTCATAGACTTCAATGTATTCTGCATTGCCGACAAGAGTCATGTGATGACCCTTCACGCGTATAAATATCACTCACTTCATGGACTTCAATATATTCTGCAACGCTAACCAGAGTCATGTGATAACCCTTTACTCGTATAAATATAACTCACTTCATTGACTTCGATAAATTCTCCAGCGCTGAAACGAGTCATGTGATGACCCTTTACGTGTATAGATATCACTCACTTCATACACTTCAATGTATTCTGCAGCGCTGAAGCGAGTCATGTGATGACCCTTTACGTGTATAAATATCACTCACTTCACAGAATTCAATGTATTCTGCAGCGCTGATGTGAGTCATATTCTTTCCCTTTACGTGTATAAATATCACTCACTTCATAGACCTCAATGCATTCTGCAGCACTGGCACGTGTCATGTGATGACCCTTTACGCGTATAAATATCACTCACATCATAGATTTCAATGTATTCTGCAGCTGTGGCACGAGTCATGTGATGACCCTTTAAACATATAATTATCACTCACTTCATTGACTTCAATGTATTCTGCAGCACTGACGCCACTCATGTGATGACCCTTTACTCGTATAAAAATCACTCACATCATAGACTTCAATGTATTCTGCAGCGCTGGCACGAGTCAAGTGATGACCCTTTACGCGTATGAATATCACTCACTTCAAAGGCTTTGATAAATTCTGCAGTGCTGACGCGAGTCATATGATGACCCTTTACGCGTATAAATATCACTCACTTCATAGACTTCAATGTATTCTGCAGTGCTGAAACGAGTCATGTGATGAAACTTTACGTGTATAGATATCACTCACTTCATACACTTCAATGTATTCTGCAGCACTGAAGCGAGTCATGTGATGACCCTTTACGTGTATAAATATCACTCACTTCACAGAATTCAATGTATTCTGCAGCGATGATGTGAGTCATGTGATGACCCTTTACGTGTATAAATATCACTCACTTCATAGATTAAATTTATTCTGCAGCGCTGAAACGAGTCATGTTCTTACCCTTTATGTGTATAAATATCACTCACTTCATAGACTTCAATGTATTCTGCAGCACTGGCACGTGTCATGTGATGACCCTTTACGCGTATAAATATCACTCACATCATAGACTTCAATGTATTCTGCAGCTCTTGCACGAATCATGTGATGACCCTTTAAACATAAATATCACTCACTTCATTGACTTCAATGTATTCTGCAGCTCTGACGCCAGTCATGTGATGACCCTTTACTCGTATAAAAATCACTCATATCATAGACTTCAATGTATTCTGCAGCGCTGTAGCGAGTCATGTGATGACCCTTTACGAGAATAAATATCACTTACTTCATAGACTTCTATGTATTATGCAGCTCTGGCACGAGTCATGTGATGACCCTTTAAACATATAAATATCACACAATTCATAGACTTGAATGTATTCTGCAGCGCTGTAGCGACTCATGTTATGACCCTTTACGTGAATAAATATCACTCACTTCATAGACTTCAATGTATTCTGCAGTGCTGACGCGAGTCATGTGATGACAATTTACTCGTATAAATATCACTCACTTCATAGATTTCAATGTATTATGCAGCTCTGGCAAGAGTCATGTGATGACCTTTTTACGCGTATAAATATCACTCACTTCATAGACTTCGATGCATTGTACAGCGCTGACGCGAATCATGTGATGACCCTTTACTCATATAAATATATCTCATTTCATAGACTTAAATGTATTCTGCAGTGCTGATACGAGTCATGTGATGACACTTTAAACATAAATATCACTCACTTCATAGGCTTTGATAAGTTCTGCAGTGCTTACGCGAGTCATGTGATGACCCTTTACGCGTATAAATATCACTCAATTCATAGACTTCAATATATTCTTCAGCGATGACAAGAGTCTTGTGATGAACCTTTTCTGATATAAATATCACTCACTTCATAGACTTCAATGTATTCTGCAGCTCTGGCACGAATCATGTGATGACCCTTTAAACATAAATATCACTCAATTCATTGACATCAATGTATTCTGCAGCGCTGTAGCGAGTCATGTTATGACCCTTTACGTGTATAAATATCACTCACTTCATAGACTTCAATGTATTATGCAGCTCTGGCACGAGTCATGTGATGACCCTTTACGTGTATAAATATCAATCACTTCATAGACTTCGATGCATTCTGCAGTGCTGAAACGAGTCATTTGATTACCCTTTACTCGTATAAATATCAATCACTTCATAGACAAATGTATTCTGCAGCTCTTGCACAAGTCATGTGATGACCATTTACGCGTATAAATATCACTCACTTCATAGGCTTCAATGTATTCTGCAGAGCTGACGCGAGTCATGTGATGACAATTTACTCGTATAAATATCACTGACTTCATAGACTACAATGTATTCTGCAGCGCTGTAGCGAGTCATGTTATGACCCTTTACGTGTATAAATATCACTCACTTCATAGACTTCAATGTATTTTGCAGCTCTGGCACGAGTCATGTGATGACCCTTTACGTGTATAAATATCAATCACTTCATAGACTTCGATGCATTCTGCAGCGCTGAAACGAGTCATTTGATTACCCTTTACTCGTATAAATATCAATCACTTCATAGACAAATGTATTCTGCAGCTCTTGCACAAGTCATGTGATGACCATTTACGCGTATAAATATCACTCACTTCATAGGCTTCGATAAATTCTCCAGCGCTGACGCAAGCCATGTGATGACCCTTTACGCGTATAAATATCAATCACTTCATACACTGCAATGTATTCTGCAGCGCTGAAGCGAGTCATGTGATGACCCTTTACGTGTATAAATATCACTCACTTCACAGAATTCAATGTATTCTGCAGCGCTGATGTGAGTCATGTGATGACCCTTTACGTGAATAAATATCACTCACTTCATAGAAATAAATGTATTCTGCAGCGCTGAAACGAGTCATGTGATGACCCTTTACGTGTATAAATATCACTCACTTCATAGACTTCAATGTATTCTGCAGAGCTGACGTGAGTCATGTGATGACCCTTTACGAGCATAAATATAACTCAATTCATAGTCTTCGATGCATTCTAAAGCGCTGACGAGAGTCATGTGATGACCCTTAACATGTATAAATACCATTCACTTCATAGACTTCAATGTATTATGCAGTGCTGACACGAGTCATGTTATGACATTTACGTGTATAAATATCACTCACTTCGCAGACTTCAATGTATTCTACAGTGCTGATGCGAGCCATGTGATGACCCATTAAACATATAAATATCACTCACTTCATAGACTTCAGTGTAATCTGCAGTGCTGACAAGAGTCATGTGATGACCATTTACTCGTATAAATATCACTCACTTCATTGACTTCGATAAATTCTCCAGCGCTAAAACGAGTCATGTGATGACCCTTTACGTGTATAAATATCACTCACTTCACAGAATTCAATGTATTCTGCAGCGCTGATGTGAGTCATGTGATGACCCTTTACGTGTATAAATATCACTCACTTCATAGACTTAAATGTATTCTGCAGCTCTGAAACGAGTCATGTGATGACCATTTACGTGTATAAATATCACTCACTTCACAGAATTCAATGTATTCTGCAGCGCTGATGTGAGTCATATGATGACCCTTTACGTGTATAAATATCACTCACTTCATAGACTTCAATGTATTCTGCAGCGCTGAGGCGAGTCATGTTCTTTCCCTTTACGTGTATAAAAATCACTCACTTCATAGACCTCAATGTATTCTGCAGCACTGGCACGTGTCATGTGATTACTCTTTACGCGTATAAATATCACTCACATCATAGATTTCAATGTATTCTGCAGCTCTGGCACGAGTCATGTGATGACCCTTTAAACATATAAATATCACTCACTTCATTGACTTCAATGTATTCTGCAGCACTGACGCCAGTAATGTGATGACCCTTTACTCGTATAAAAATCACTCACATCATAGACTTCAATGTATTCTGCAGCGCTGGCACGAGTCATGTGATGACCCTTTACGCATATGAATATCACTCACTTCATAGACTTCAATGTATTCTGCAGTGCTGAAACGAGTCATGTGATGACCCTTTACGTGTATAGATATCACTCACTTCATACACTTCAATGTATTCTGCAGCGCTGAAGCGAGTCATGTGATGACCCTTTACGTGCATAAATATCACTCACTTCACAGAATTCAATGTATTCTGCAGCGCTGATGTGAGTCATGTGATGACCCTTTACGTGTATAAATATCACTCACTTCATAGATTAAATTTATTCTGCAGCACTGAAACGAGTCATGTTCTTACCCTTTATGTGTATAAATATCACTCACTTCATAGACTTCAATGTATTCTGCAGCACTGGCACGTTTCATGTGATGACTCTTTATGCGTATAAATATCACTCACATCATAGACTTCAATGTATTCTGCAGCTCTGTCCCGAATCATGTGATGACCCTTTAAACATAAATATCACTCACTTCATTGACTTCAATGTATTCTGCAGCACTGACGCCAGTCATGTTATGACCCTTTACGTGTATAAATATCACTCACTTCATAGACTTCAATGTATTATGCAGCTCTGGCATGAGTCATGTGATGACCCTTTACGTGTATAAATATCAATCGCTTCATAGACTTCGATGCATTCTGCAGTGCTGAAACCAGTCATGTATTACCCTTTACTCGTATAAATATTAATCACTTCATAGACAAATGTATTCTGCAGCTCTTGCACAAGTCATGTGATGACCATTTACGTGTATAAATATCACTCACTTCATAGGCTTCGATAAATTCTCCAGCGCTGACGCAAGCCATGTGATGACCCTTTACGCGTATAAATATCAATCACTTCATACACTGCAATGTATTCTGCAGCGCTGAAGCAAGTCATATGATGACCCTTTACGTGTATATATATCACTCACTTCATAGACTTCAATGTATTCTGCAGCGCTGACGCGAGTCATGTTCTTTCCCTTTACGTGTATAAAAATCACTCACTTCATAGACCTCAATGCATTCTGCAGCACTGGCACGTGTCATGTGATTACTCTTTACGTGTATAAATATCACTCACATCATAGATTTCAATGTATTCTGCACCTCTGGCACGAGTCATGTGATGACCCTTTAAACATATAAATATCACTCACTTCAAAGGTTTTGATAAATTCTGCAGTGCTGACGCGAGTCATATGATGACCCTTTACGCGTATAAATATCACTCACTTCATAGACTTCAATGTATTATGCAGTGCTGACGTCACTCATGTGATGACCCTTTACTCGTATAAAAATCACTCACATCATAGACTTCAATGTATTCTGCAGCGCTGGCACAAGTCAAGTGATGACCCTTTACGCGTATGAATATCACTCACTTCAAAGGCTTTGATAAATTCTGCAGTGCTGACGCGAGTCATATGATGACCCTTTACGCGTATAAATATCACTCACTTCATAGACTTCAATGTATTCTGCAGCGCTGACGCGAGTCATGTTCTTTCCCTTTACGTGTATAAAAATCACTCACTTCATAGACCTCAATGCATTCTGCAGCACTGGCACGTGTCATGTGATTACTCTTTACGTGTATAAATATCACTCACATCATAGATTTCAATGTATTCTGCACCTCTGGCACGAGTCATGTGATGACCCTTTAAACATATAAATATCACTCACTTCAAAGGTTTTGATAAATTCTGCAGTGCTGACGCGAGTCATATGATGACCCTTAACATGTATAAATACCACTCACTTCATAGACTTCAATGTATTATGCAGTGCTGACGCCACTCATGTGATGACCCTTTACTCGTATAAAAATCACTCACATCATAGACTTCAATGTATTCTGCAGCGCTGGCACGAGTCAAGTGATGACCCTTTACGCGTATGAATATCACTCACTTCAAAGGCTTTGATAAATTCTGCAGTGCTGACGCGAGTCATATGATGACCCTTTACGCGTATAAATATCACTCACTTCATAGACTTCAATGTATTCTGCAGCGCTGACGCGAGTCATGTGATGACAATTTACTCGTATAAATATCACTCACTTCATAGACTTCAATGTATTCTGCAGTGCTGAAACGAGTCATGTGATGAAACTTTACGTGTATAGATATCACTCACTTCATACACTTCAATGTATTCTGCAGCACTGAAGCGAGTCATGTGATGACCCTTTACGTGTATAAATATCACTCACTTCACAGAATTCAATGTATTCTGCAGCGATGATGTGAGTCATGTGATGACCCTTTACGTGTATAAATATCACTCACTTCATAGATTAAATTTATTCTGCAGCGCTGAAACGAGTCATGTTCTTACCCTTTATGTGTATAAATATCACTCACTTCATAGACTTCAATGTATTCTGCAGCACTGGCACGTGTCATGTGATGACCCTTTACGCGTATAAATATCACTCACATCATAGACTTCAATGTATTCTGCAGCTCTGGCACGAATCATGTGATGACCCTTTAAACATAAATATCACTCACTTCATTGACTTCAATGTATTCTGCAGCTCTGACGCCAGTCATGTGATGACCCTTTACTCGTATAAAAATCACTCATATCATAGACTTCAATGTATTCTGCAGCGCTGTAGCGAGTCATGTTATGACCCTTTACGTGAATAAATATCACTTACTTCATAGACTTCTATGTATTATGCAGCTCTGGCACGAGTCATGTGATGACCCTTTAAACATATAAATATCACACAATTCATAGACTTGAATGTATTCTGCAGCGCTGTAGCGAGTCATGTGATGACCCTTTAAACATATAAATATCACTCACTTCATAGACTTCAATGTATTCTGCAGTGCTGACGCGAGTCATGTGATGACAATTTACTCGTATAAATATCACTCACTTCATAGACTTCAATGTATTATGCAGCTCTGGCACGAGTCATGTGATGACCTTTTTACGCGTATAACTATCACTCACTTCATAGACCTCGATGCATTGTACAGCGCTGACGCGAATCATGTGATGACCCTTTACTCATATAAATATATCTCATTTCATAGACTTAAATGTATTCTGCAGTGCTGATACGAGTCATGTGATGACACTTTAAACATAAATATCACTCAATTCATAGACTTCAATATATTCTTCAGCGATGACAAGAGTCTTGTGATGACCCTTTTCTGATATAAATATCACTCACTTCATAGACCTCAATGTATTCTGCAGCACTGGCACGTGTCATGTGATGACCCTTTACGCGTATAAATATCACTCACATCATAGACTTCAATGTATTCTGCAGCTCTGGCACGAATCATGTGATGACCCTTTAAACATAAATATCACTCAATTCATTGACATCAATGTATTCTGCAGCACTGACGCCAGTCATGTGATGACCCTTTACTCATATAAAAATCACTCACTTCATAGACTTCAATGTATTCTGCAGCGCTGACGCGAGTCATGTGATGACAATTTACTCGTATAAATATCACTCACTTCATAGACTACAATGTATTCTGCAGCGCTGTAGCGAGTCATGTTATGACCCTTTACGTGTATAAATATCACTCACTTCATAGACTTCAATGTATTATGCAGCTCTGGCACGAGTCATGTGATGACCCTTTACGTGTATAAATATCAATCACTTCATAGACTTCGATGCATTCTGCAGTGCTGAAACGAGTCATGTGATTACCCTTTACTCATATAAATATCAATCACTTCATAGACAAATGTATTCTGCAGCTCTTGCACAAGTCATGTGATGACCATTTACGCGTATAAATATCACTCACTTCATAGACTTCAATGTATTCTGCAGCGCTGAAGCGAGTCATGTGATGACAATTTACTCGTATAAATATCACTGACTTCATAGACTACAATGTATTCTGCAGCGCTGTAGCGAGTCATGTTATGACCCTTTACGTGTATAAATATCACTCACTTCATAGACTTCAATGTATTATGCAGCTCTGGCACGAGTCATGTGATGACCCTTTACGTGTAGAAATATCAATCACTTCATAGACTTCGATGCATTCTGCAGCGCTGAAACGAGTCATGTGATGACCCTTTACGTGTATAAATATCACTCACTTCACAGAATTCAATGTATTCTGCAGCGCTGATGTGAGTCATGTGATGACCCTTTACGTGAATAAATATCACTCACTTCATAGAAATAAATGTATTCTGCAGCGCTGAAACGAGTCACGTGATGACCCTTTACGTGTATAAATATCACTCACTTCATAGACTTCAATGTATTCTGCAGAGCTGACGTGAGTCATGTGATGACCCTTTACGAGCATAAATATAACTCAATTCATAGTCTTCGATGCATTCTAAAGCGCTGCCGAGAGTCATGTGATGACCCTTAACATGTATAAATACCACTCACTTCATAGACTTCAATGTATTATGCAGTGCTGACACGAGTCATGTTATGACATTTACGTGTATAAATATCACTCACTTCGCAGACTTCAATGTATTCTACAGTGCTGATGCGAGTCATGTGATGACCCATTAAACATATAAATATCACTCACTTCATAGACTTCAGTGTAATCTGCAGTGCTGACAAGAGTCATGTGATGACCCTTTACTCGTATAAATATCACTCACTTCATTGACTTCGATAAATTCTCCAGCGCTAAAACGAGTCATGTGATGACCCTTTACGTGTATAAATATCACTCAATTCATAGTCTTCGATGCATTCTAAAGCGCTGACGAGAGTCATGTGATGACCCTTAACATGTATAAATACCACTCACTTCATAGACTTCAATGTATTATGCAGTGCTGACACGAGTCATGTTATGACATTTACGTGTATAAATATCACTCACTTCGCAGACTTCAATGTATTCTACAGTGCTGATGCGAGTCATGTGATGACCCATTAAACATATAAATATCACTCACTTCATAGACTTCAGTGTAATCTGCAGTGCTGACAAGAGTCATGTGATGACCCTTTACTCGTATAAATATCACTCACTTCATTGACTTCGATAAATTCTCCAGCGCTAAAACGAGTCATGTGATGACCCTTTACGTGTATAAATATCACTCACTTCATAGACTTAAATGTATTCTGCAGCTCTGAAACGAGTCATGTGATGACCATTTACGTGTATAAATATCACTCACTTCACAGAATTCAATGTATACTGCAGCGCTGATGTGAGTCATGTGATGACCCTTTACGTGTATAAATATCACTCACTTCATAGACTTAAATGTATTCTGCAGCTCTGAAACGAGTCATGTGATGACCCTTTACTCGTATAAATATCACTCACTTCATTGACTTCGATAAATTCTCCAGCGCTAAAACGAGTCATGTGATGACCCTTTACGTGTATAAATATCACTCAATTCATAGTCTTCGATGCATTCTAAAGCGCTGACGAGAGTCATGTGATGACCCTTAACATGTATAAATACCACTCACTTCATAGACTTCAATGTATTATGCAGTGCTGACACGAGTCATGTTATGACATTTACGTGTATAAATATCACTCACTTCGCAGACTTCAGTGTAATCTGCAGTGCTGACAAGAGTCATGTGATGACCCTTTACTCGTATAAATATCACTCACTTCATTAACTTCGATAAATTCTCCAGCGCTAAAACGAGTCATGTGATGACCCTTTACGTGTATAAATATCACTCACTTCACAGAATTCAATGTATTCTGCAGCGCTGATGTGAGTCATGTGATGACCCTTTACGTGTATAAATATCACTCACTTCATAGACTTAAATGTATTCTGCAGCTCTGAAACGAGTCATGTGATGACCATTTACGTGTATAAATATCACTCACTTCACAGAATTCAATGTATTCTGCAGCGCTGATGTGAGTCATGTGATGACCCTTTACGTGTATAAATATCACTCACTTCATAGACTTAAATGTATTCTGCAGCTCTGATACGAGTCATGTGATGACCCTTTACGTGTATAAATATCACTCACTTCATAGATTTCAATGTATTCTGCAGCGCTGAAGCAAGTCATATGATGACCCTTTACGTATATAAATATCACTCACTTCATAGACTTCAATGTATTCTGCAGCGCTGACGCGAGTCATGTTCTTTCCCTTTACGTGTATAAAAATCACTCACTTCATAGACCTCAATGTATTCTGCAGCACTGGCACGTGTCATGTGATTACTCTTTACGCGTATAAATATCACTCACATCATAGATTTCAATGTATTCTGCAGCTCTGGCACGAGTCATGTGATGACCCTTTAAACATATAAATATCACTCACTTCATTGACTTCAATGTATTCTGCAGCACTGACACCAGTCATGTGATGACCCTTTACTCGTATAAAAATCACTCACATCATAGACTTCAATGTATTCTGCAGCGCTGGCACGAGTCATGTGATGACCCTTTACGCATATGAATATCACTCACTTCAAAGGTTTTGATAAATTCTGCAGTGCTGACGCGAGTCATATGATGACCCTTTACGCGTATAAATATCACTCACTTCATAGACTTCAATGTATTCTGCAGTGCTGAAACAAGTCATGTGATGACCCTTTACGTGTAGAGATATCACTCACTTCATACACTTCAATATATTCTGCAGCGCTGAAGCGAGTCATGTGATGACCCTTTACGTGCATAAATATCACTCACTTCACAGAATTCAATGTATTCTGCAGCGCTGATGTGAGTCATGTGATGACCCTTTACGTGTATAAATATCACTCACTTCATAGATTAAATTTATTCTGCAGCACTGAAACGAGTCATGTTCTTACCCTTTATGTGTATAAATATCACTCACTTCATAGACTTCAATGTATTCTGCAGCACTGGCACGTTTCATGTGATGACCCTTTATGCGTATAAATATCACTCACATCATAGACTTCAATGTATTCTGCAGCTCTGTCCCGAATCATGTGATGACCCTTTAAACATAAATATCACTCACTTCATTGACTTCAATGTATTCTGCAGCACTGACGCCAGTCATGTGATGACCCTTTACTCGTATAAAAATCACTCATATTATAGACTTCAATGTATTCTGCAGCTATGGCACGAGTCATGTGACGACCCTTTAAACATATAAATATCAATCACTTCATAGACTACAATGTATTCTGCAGCGCTGTAGCGAGTCATGTTATGACCCTTTACGTGTATAAATATCACTCACTTCATAGACTTCAATGTATTATGCAGCTCTGGCATGAGTCATGTGATGACCCTTTACGTGTATAAATATCAATCACTTCATAGACTTCGATGCATTCTGCAGTGCTGAAACCAGTCATGTATTACCCTTTACTCGTATAAATATCAATCACTTCATAGACAAATGTATTCTGCAGCTCTTGCACAAGTCATGTGATGACCATTTACGTGTATAAATATCACTCACTTCATAGGCTTCGATAAATTCTCCAGCGCTGACGCAAGCCATGTGATGACCCTTTACGCGTATAAATATCAATCACTTCATACACTGCAATGTATTCTGCAGCGCTGAAGCGAGTCATGTGATGACCCTTTACGTATATAAATATCACTCACTTCATACACTGCAATGTATTCTGCAGCGCTGAAGCGAGTCATGTGATGACCCTTTACGTGTATAAATATCACTCACTTCACAGAATTCAATGTATTCTGCAGCGCTGATGTGAGTCATGTGATGACCCTTTACGTGAATAAATATCACTCACTTCATAGAAATAAATGTATTCTGCAGCGCTGAAACGAGTCATGTGATGACCCTTTACGTGTATAAATATCACTCACTTCATAGACTTCAATGTATTCTGCAGAGCTGACGTGAGTCAAGTGATGTCCCTTTACGCGTATAAATATAACTCAATTCATAGACTTCAATGCATTCTGCAGCGCTGGCACGAGTCATGTGATGACCCTTTACGAGCATAAATATAACTCAATTCATAGTCTTCGATGCATTCTAAAGCGCTGACGAGAGTCATGTGATGACCCTTAACATGTATAAATACCACTCACTTCATAGACTTCAATGTATTATGCAGTGCTGACACGAGTCATGTTATGACATTTACTGACATTTTAATGGGTCATGTGATGACCCATTAAACATATAAATATCACTCACTTCATAGACTTCAGTGTAATCTGCAGTGCTGACAAGAGTCATGTGATGACCCTTTAAACATATAAATATCACTCACTTCATAGACTTCAATGAATTCTGCATTGCCGACAAGAGTCATGTGATGACCCTTCACGCGTATAAATATCACTCACTTCATTGACTTCAATATATTCTGCAGCGCTAACCAGAGTCATGTGATAACCCTTTACGTGTATAGATATCACACACTTCATACACTTCAATGTATTCTGCATTGCTGAAGCGAGTCATGTGATGACCCTTTACGTGTATAAATATCACTCACTTCACAGAATTCAATGTATTCTGCAGCGCTGATGTGAGTCATGTGATGACCCTTTACGTGTATAAATATCACTCACTTCATAGACTTAAATGTATTCTGTAGCGCTGAAGCAAGTCATATGATGACCCTTTACGTGTATATATATCACTCACTTCATAGACTTCAATGTATTCTGCAGCGCTGACGCGAGTCATGTTCTTTCCCTTTACGTGTATAAAAATCACTCACTTCATAGACCTCAATGCATTCTGCAGCACTGGCACGTGTCATGTGATTACTCTTTACGTGTATAAATATCACTCACATCATAGATTTCAATGTATTCTGCACCTCTGGCACGAGTCATGTGATGAACCTTAAACATATAAATATCACTCACTTCATAGACCTCAATGTATTCTGCAGCACTGACGCCAGTCATGTGATGACACTTTACTCGTATAAAAATCACTCACATCATAGACTTCAATGTATTCTGCAGCGCTGGCACGAGTCATGTGATGACCCTTTACGCATATGAATATCACTCACTTCAAAGGTTTTGATAAATTCTGCAGTGCTGACGCGAGTCATATGATGACCCTTTACGCGTATAAATATCACTCACTTCATAGACTTCAATGTATTCTGCAGTGCTGAAACGAGTCATGTGATGACCCTTTACGTGTATAGATATCACTCACTTCATACACTTCAATGTATTCTGCAGCGCTGAAGCGAGTCATGTGATGACCCTTTACGTGTATAAATATCACTCACTTCATAGACTTCAATGTATTATGCAGCTCTGGCACGAGTCATGTGATGACCCTTTACGTGTATAAATATCAATCACTTCATAGACTTCGATGCATTCTGCAGCGCTGAAACGAGTCATGTGATTACCCTTTACTCGTATAAATATCAATCACTTCATAGACAAATGTATTCTGCAGCCCTTGCACAAGTCATGTGATGACCATTTACGCGTATAAATATCACTCAATTCATAGACTTCAATGCATTCTGCCGCGCTGGCACGAGTCATGTGATGACCCTTTACGAGCATAAATATAACTCAATTCATAGTCTTCGATGCATTCTAAAGCGCTGACGAGAGTCATGTGATGACCCTTTACATGTATAAATACCACTCACTTCATAGACTTCAATGTATTATGCAGTGCTGACACGAGTCATGTTATGACATTTACGTGTATAAATATCACTCACTTCGCAGACTTCAATGTATTCTACAGTGCTGATGCGAGTCATGTGATGACCCATTAAACATATAAATATCACTCACTTCATAGACTTCAGTGTAATCTGCAGTGCTGACAAGAGTCATTTGATGACCCTTTAAACATATAAATATCACTCACTTCATAGACTTCAATGTATTCTGCATTGCCGACAAGAGTCATGTGATGACCCTTCACGCGTATAAATATCACTCACTTCATGGACTTCAATATATTCTGCAGCGCTAACCAGAGTCATGTGATAACCCTTTACTCGTATAAATATAACTCACTTCATTGACTTCGATAAATTCTCCAGCGCTGAAACGAGTCATGTGATGACCCTTTACGTGTATAGATATCACACACTTCATACACTTCAATGTATTCTGCAGCGCTGAAGCGAGTCAAATGATGACCCTTTACGTGTATAAATATCACTCACTTCACAGAATTCAATGTATTCTGCAGCGCTGATGTGAGTCATGTGATGACCCTTTACGTGTATAAATATCACTCACTTCATAGACTTAAATGTATTCTGCAGCTCTGAAACGAGTCATGTGATGACCCTTTACGTGTATAAATATCACTCACTTCATAGACTTCAATGTATTATGCAGCGCTGACGCGAGTCATGTTCTTTCCCTTTACGTGTATAAATATCACTCACTTCATAGACCTCAATGCATTCTGCAGCACTGGCACGTGTCATGTGATTACTCTTTACGCGTATAAATATCACTCACATCATAGATTTCAATGTATTCTGCAGCTCTGGCACGAGTCATGTGATGACCCTTTAAACATATAAATATCACTCACTTCATTGACTTCAATGTATTCTGCAGCACTGACGCCAGTCATGTGATGACCCTTTACTCGTATAAAAATCACTCACATCATAGACTTCAATGTATTCTGCAGCGCTGGCACGAGTCATGTGATGACCCTTTACGCATATGAAACTCACTCACTTCAAAGGTTTTGATAAATTCTGCAGTGCTGACGCGAGTCATATGATGACCCTTTACACGTATAAATATCACTCACTTCATAGACTTCAATGTATTCTGCAGTGCTGAAACGAGTCATGTGATGACCCTTTACGTGTATAGATATCACTCGCTTCATACACTTCAATGTATTCTGCAGCGCTGAAGCGAGTCATGTGATGACCCTTTACGTGCATAAATATCACTCACTTCACAGAATTCAATGTATTCTGCAGCGCTGATGTGAGTCATGTGATCACCCTTTACGTGTATAAATATCTCTCACTTCATAGATTAAATTTATTCTGCAGCACTGAAACGAGTCATGTTCTTACCCTTTATGTGTATAAATATCACTCACTTCATAGACTTCAATGTATTCTGCAGCACTGGCACGTTTCATGTGATGACCCTTTATGCATATAAATATCACTCACATCATAGACTTCAATGTATTCTGCAGCTCTGTCCCGAATCATGTGATGACCCTTTAAACATAAATATCACTCACTTCATTGACTTCAATGTATTCTGCAGCACTGACGCCAGTCATGTGATGACCCTTTACTCGTATAAAAATCACTCATATTATAGACTTCAATGTATTCTGCAGCTATGGCACG
This sequence comes from Moxostoma hubbsi, assembly GCA_032164185.1. Lineage (NCBI taxonomy): Eukaryota > Metazoa > Chordata > Actinopteri > Cypriniformes > Catostomidae > Moxostoma > Moxostoma hubbsi. Next base: position 25,602,741 of record JAVLUX010000044.1, on the reverse strand, counting down.
AGTCATGTGACGACCCTTTAAACATATAAATATCACTCACTTCATAGACTACAATGTATTCTGCAGCGCTCTAGTGACTCATGTTATGACCCTTTACGTGTATAAATATCACTCACTTCAGAGACTTCAATGTATTATGCAGCTCTGGCACGAGTCATGTGATGACCCTTTATGTGTATAAATATCAATCACTTCATAGACTTCGATGCATTCTGCAGCGCTGAAACGAGTCATGTGATTACCCTTTACTCGTATAAATATCAATCACTTCATAGACAAATGTATTCTGCAGCTCTTGCACAAGTCATGTGATGACCATTTACGCGTATAAATATCACTCACTTCATAGGCTTCGATAAATTCTCCAGCGCTGACGCAAGCCATGTGATGACCCTTTACGCGTATAAATGTCGATCACTTCATACACTGCAATGTATTCTGCAGCGCTGAAGCGAGTCATGTGATGACCCTTTACGTGTATAAATATCACTCACTTCATACACTGCAATGTATTCTGCAGCGCTGAAGCGAGTCATGTGTTGACCCTTTACGTGTATAAATATCACTCACTTCACAGAATTCAATGTATTCTGCAGCACTGATGTGAGTCATGTGATGACCCTTTACGTGAATAAATATCACTCACTTCATAGAAATAAATGTATTCTGCAGCGCTGAAACGAGTCATGTGATGACCCTTTACGTGTATAAATATCACTCACTTCATAGATTTCAATGTATTCTGCAGAGCTGACGTGAGTCATGTGATGTCCCTTTACGCGTATAAATATAACTCAATTCATAGACTTCAATGCATTCTGCAGCGCTGGCACGAGTCATGTGATGACCCTTTACGAGCATAAATATAACTCAATTCATAGTCTTCGATGCATTCTAAAGCGCTAACGAGAGTCATGTGATGACCCTTAACATGTATAAATACCACTCACTTCATAGACTTCAATGTATTATGCAGTGCTGACACGAGTCATGTTATGACATTTACGTGTATAAATATCACTCACTTCGCAGACTTCAATATATTCTACAGTGCTGATGCGAGTCATGTGATGACCCATTAAACATATAAATATCACTCACTTCATAGACTTCAGTGTAATCTGCAGTGCTGACAAGAGTCATGTGATGACCCTTTAAACATGTAAATATCACTCACTTCATAGACTTCAATGTATTCTGCATTGCCGACAAGAGTCATGTGATGACCCTTCACGCGTATAAATATCACTCACTTCATGGACTTCAATATATTCTGCAGCGCTAACCAGAGTCATGTGATAACCCTTTACTCGTATAAATATCACTCACTTCATTGACTTCGATAAATTCTCCAGCGCTAAAACGAGTCATGTGATGACCCTTTACGTGTATAAATATCACTCACTTCACAGAATTCAATGTATTCTGCAGCGCTGATGTGAGTCATGTGATGACCCTTTACGTGTATAAATATCACTCACTTCATAGACTTAAATGTATTCTGCAGCGCTGAAGCAAGTCATATGATGACCCTTTACGTGTATAAATATCACTCACTTCATAGACTTCAATGTATTCTGCAGAGCTGACGTGAGTCATGTGATGTCCCTTTACGCGTATAAATATAACTCAATTCATAGACTTCAATGCATTCTGCAGCGCTGGCACGAGTCATGTGATGACCCTTTACGAGCATAAATATAACTCAATTCATAGTCTTCGATGCATTCTAAAGCGCTAACGAGAGTCATGTGATGACCCTTAACATGTATAAATACCACTCACTTCATAGACTTCAATGTATTATGCAGTGCTGACACGAGTCATGTTATGACATTTACGTGTATAAATATCACTCACTTCGCAGACTTCAATATATTCTACAGTGCTGATGCGAGTCATGTGATGACCCATTAAACATATAAATATCACTCACTTCATAGACTTCAGTGTAATCTGCAGTGCTGACAAGAGTCATGTGATGACCCTTTAAACATGTAAATATCACTCACTTCATAGACTTCAATGTATTCTGCATTGCCGACAAGAGTCATGTGATGACCCTTCACGCGTATAAATATCACTCACTTCATGGACTTCAATATATTCTGCAGCGCTAACCAGAGTCATGTGATAACCCTTTACTCGTATAAATATCACTCACTTCATTGACTTCGATAAATTCTCCAGCGCTAAAACGAGTCATGTGATGACCCTTTACGTGTATAAATATCACTCACTTCACAGAATTCAATGTATTCTGCAGCGCTGATGTGAGTCATGTGATGACCCTTTACGTGTATAAATATCACTCACTTCATAGACTTAAATGTATTCTGCAGCGCTGAAGCAAGTCATATGATGACCCTTTACGTGTATAAATATCACTCACTTCATAGACTTCAATGTATTCTGCAGAGCTGACGTGAGTCATGTGATGGCCCTTTACGCGTATAAATATAACTCAATTCATAGACTTCAATGCATTCTGCAGCGCTGGCACGAGTCATGTGATGACCCTTTACGAGCATAAATATAACTCAATTCATAGTCTTCGATGCATTCTAAAGCGCTGACGAGAGTCATGTGATGACCCTTAACATGTATAAATACCACTCACTTCATAGACTTCAATGTATTATGCAGTGCTGACACGAGTCATGTTATGACATTTACGTGTATAAATATCACTCACTTCGCAGACTTCAATATATTCTACAGTGCTGATGCGAGACATGTGATGACCCATTAAACATATAAATATCACTCACTTCATAGACTTCAGTGTAATCTGCAGTGCTGACAAGAGTCATGTGATGACCCTTTAAACATGTAAATATCACTCACTTCATAGACTTCAATGTATTCTGCATTGCCGACAAGAGTCATGTGATGACCCTTCACGCGTATAAATATCACTCACTTCATGGACTTCAATATATTCTGCAGCGCTAACCAGAGTCATGTGATAACCCTTTACTCGTATAAATATCACACACTTCATACACTTCAATGTATTCTGCATTGCTGAAGCGAGTCATGTGATGACCCTTTACGTGTTTAAATATCACTCACTTCACAGAATTCAATGTATTCTGCAGCGCTGATGTGAGTCATGTGATGACCCTTTACGTGTATAAATATCACTCACTTCATAGACTTCAATGTATTCTGCAGCGCTGACGCGAGTCATGTTCTTTACCTTTACGTGTATAAATATCACTCACTTCATAGACCTCAATGCATTCTGAAGCACTGGCACGTGTCATGTGATTACTCTTTACGCGTATAAATATCACTCACATCATAGATTTCAATGTATTCTGCAGCTCTGGCACGAGTCATGTGATGACCCTTTAAACATATAAATATCACTCACTTCATTGACTTCAATGTATTCTGCAGCACTGACGCCAGTCATGTGATGACCCTTTACTCGTATAAAAATCACTCACATCATAGACTTCAATGTATTCTGCAGCGCTGGCACGAGTCATGTGATGACCATTTACGCATATGAATATCACTCACTTCAAAGGTTTTGATAAATTCTGCAGTGCTGACGCGAGTCATATGATGACCCTTTACGCGTATAAATATCACTCACTTCATAGACTTCAATGTATTCTGCAGTGCTGAAACGAGTCATGTGATGACCCTTTACGTGTATAGATATCACTCACTTCATACACTTCAATGTATTCTGCAGCGCTGAAGCGAGTCATGTGATGACCCTTTACGTGCATAAATATCACTCACTTCACAGAATTCAATGTATTCTGCAGCGCTGATGTGAGTCATGTGATGACCCTTTACGTGTATAAATATCACTCACTTCATAGATTAAATTTATTCTGCAGCACTGAAACGAGTCATGTTCTTACCCTTTATGTGTATAAATATCACTCACTTCATAGACTTCAATGTATTCTGCAGCACTGGCACGTTTCATGTGATGACCCTTTATGCGTATAAATATCACTCACATCATAGACTTCAATGTATTCTGCAGCTCTGTCCCGAATCATGTGATGACCCTTTAAACATAAATATCACTCACTTCATTGACTTCAATGTATTCTGCAGCACTGACGCCAGTCATGTGATGACCCTTTACTCGTATAAAAATCACTCATATTATAGACTTCAATGTATTCTGCAGCTATGGCACGAGTCATGTGACGACCCTTTAAACATATAAATATCACTCACTTCATAGACTACAATGTATTCTGCAGCGCTGTAGCGAGTCATGTTATGACCCTTTATGTGTATAAATATCACTCACTTCATAGACTTCAATATATTATGCAGCTCTGGCACGAGTCATGTGATGACCCTTTACGTGTATAAATATCAATCACTTCATAGACTTCGATGCATTCTGCAGCGCTGAAACCAGTCATGTATTACCCTTTACTCGTATAAATATCAATCACTTCATAGACAAATGTATTCTGCAGCTCTTGCACAAGTCATGTGATGACCATTTACGCGTATAAATATCACTCACTTCATAGGCTTTGATAAATTCTCCAGCGCTGACGCAAGCCATGTGATGACCCTTTACGCGTATAAATATCAATCACTTCATACACTGCAATGTATTCTGCAGCGCTGAAGCGAGTCATGTGATGACCCTTTACGTGTATAAATATCACTCACTTCATACACTGCAATGTATTCTGCAGCGCTGAAGCGAGTCATGTGATGAACTTTTACATGTATAAATATCACTCACTTCACAGAATTCAATGTACTCTGCAGCGCTGATGTGAGTCATGTGATGACACTTTGCGTGAATAAATATCACTCACTTCATAGAAATAAATGTATTCTGCAGCGCTGAAACGAGTCATGTGATGACCCTTTACGTGTATAAATATCACTCACTTCATAGACTTCAATGTATTCTGCAGAGCTGACGTGAGTCATGTGATGTCCCTTTACGCGTATAAATATAAATCAATTCATAGACTTCAATGCATTCTGCAGCGCTGGCACGAGTCATGTGATGACCCTTTACGAGCATAAATATAACTCAATTCATAGTCTTCGATGCATTCTAAAGCGCTGACGAGAGTCATGTGATGACCCTTAACATGTATAAATACCACTCACTTCATAGACTTCAATGTATCATGCAGTGCTGACGCGAGTCATGTTATGACATTTACGTGTATAAATATCACTCACTTCGCAGACTTCAGTGTAATCTGCAGTGCTGACAAGAGTCATGTGTTGACCCTTTAAACATATAAATATCACTCACTTCATAGACTTCAATGTATTCTGCATTGCCGACAAGAGTCATGTGATGACCCTTCACGCATATAAATATCACTCACTTCATGGACTTCAATATATTCTGCAGCGCTAACCAGATTCATGTGATAACCCTTTACTCGTATAAATATCACTCACTTCATTGACTTAGATAAATTCTCCAGCGCTGAAACGAGTCATGTGATGACCCTTTACGTGTATAGATATCACACACTTTATACACTTCAATGTATTCTGCAGCGCTGAAGCGAGTCATGTGATGACCCTTTACGTGTATAAATATCACTCACTTCATAGATTAAATTTATTCTGCAGTGCTGAAACGAGTCATGTTCTTACCCTTTATGTGTATAAATATCACTCACTTCATAGACTTCAATGTATTCTGCAGCACTGGCACGTGTCATGTGATGAGCCTTTACGCGTATAAATATCACTCACATCATAGACTTCAATGTATTCTGCAGCTCTGGCACGAATCATATGATGACCCTTTAAACATAAATATCACTCACTTCATTAACTTCAATGTTTTCTGCAGCACTGACGCCAGTCATGTGATGACCCTTTACTCGTATAAAAATCACTCATATCATTGACTTCAATGTATTCTGCAGCGCTGGCACGAGTCATGTTATGACCCTTTAAACATATAAATATCACTCAATTCATAGACTTCAATGAATTCTTCAGCGCTGAAGAGAGTCTTGTGATGACCCTTTACTCGTATAAATATCACTCACTTCATAGACTTCAATGTATTCTGCAGCACTGGCACGAGTCATGTGATGACCCTTTAAACATATAAATATCACACAATTCATAGACTTGAATGTATTCTGCAGCACTGTAGCGAGTCATGTTATGACCCTTTACGTGTATAAATATCAATCACTTCATAGACTTCGATGCATTCTGCAGCGCTGACGCGAATCATGTGATGACCCTTTACTCGTATAAATATCAATCACTTCATAGACAAATGTATTCTGTAGCTCTTGCACAAGTCATGTGATGACCCTTTACGCGTATAAATATCACTCACTTCATAGGCTTTGATAAATTCTCCAGCGCTGACGCGAGTCATGTGATTACCCTTTATGCGTATAAATATCACCTACTTCATAGACTTCGATAAATTCTCCAGCAATGACGCGAGTCATAAGATGACCCTTTACGTGTATATATATCACTCACTTCATAGACTTCACTGTATTCTGCAGTGCTGAAGCTAGTCATGTTATAACCATTTACGTGTATAAATATCAATCACTTCGCAGACTTAAATGTATTCTGCAGTGCTGATGCGAGTCATGTGATAACCCTTTAAACATATAAATATAACTCAATTCATAGACTTCAATGTATTCTTCAGCGCTGACAAGAGTCTTGTGATGACCCTTTACTCGTATAAATATCACTCACTTCATAGACTTCAATGTATTCTGCAGCACTGGCACGTTTCATGTGATGACCCTTTATGCGTATAAATATCACTCACATCATAGACTTCAATGTATTCTGCAGCTCTGTCCCGAATCATGTGATGACCCTTTAAACATAAATATCACTCACTTCATTGACTTCAATGTATTCTGCAGCACTGACGCCAGTCATGTGATGACCCTTTACTCGTATAAAAATCACTCATATTATAGACTTCAATGTATTCTGCAGCTATGGCACGAGTCATGTGACGACCCTTTAAACATATAAATATCACTCACTTCATAGACTACAATGTATTCTGCAGCGCTGTAGCGAGTCATGTTATGACCCTTTATGTGTATAAATATCACTCACTTCATAGACTTCAATATATTATGCAGCTCTGGCACGAGTCATGTGATGACCCTTTACGTGTATAAATATCAATCACTTCATAGACTTCGATGCATTCTGCAGCGCTGAAACCAGTCATGTATTACCCTTTACTCGTATAAATATCAATCACTTCATAGACAAATGTATTCTGCAGCTCTTGCACAAGTCATGTGATGACCATTTACGCGTATAAATATCACTCACTTCATAGGCTTTGATAAATTCTCCAGCGCTGACGCAAGCCATGTGATGACCCTTTACGCGTATAAATATCAATCACTTCATACACTGCAATGTATTCTGCAGCGCTGAAGCGAGTCATGTGATGACCCTTTACGTGTATAAATATCACTCACTTCATACACTGCAATGTATTCTGCAGCGCTGAAGCGAGTCATGTGATGAACTTTTACATGTATAAATATCACTCACTTCACAGAATTCAATGTACTCTGCAGCGCTGATGTGAGTCATGTGATGACACTTTGCGTGAATAAATATCACTCACTTCATAGAAATAAATGTATCCTGCAGCGCTGAAACGAGTCATGTGATGACCCTTTACGTGTATAAATATCACTCACTTCATAGACTTCAATGTATACTGCAGAGCTGACGTGAGTCATGTGATGTCCCTTTACGCGTATAAATATAAATCAATTAATAGACTTCAATGCATTCTGCAGCGCTGGCACGAGTCATGTGATGACCCTTTACGAGCATAAATATAACTCAATTCATAGTCTTCGATGCATTCTAAAGCGCTGACGAGAGTCATGTGATGACCCTTAACATGTATAAATACCACTCACTTCATAGACTTCAATGTATTATGCAGTGCTGACGCGAGTCATGTTATGACATTTACGTGTATAAATATCACTCACTTCGCAGACTTCAATGTATTCTACAGTGCTGATGCGAGTAATGTGATGACCCATTAAACATATAAATATCACTCACTTCATAGACTTCAGTGTAATCTGCAGTGCTGACAAGAGTCATGTGTTGACCCTTTAAACATATAAATATCACTCACTTCATAGACTTCAATGTATTCTGCATTGCCGACAAGAGTCATGTGATGACCCTTCACGCATATAAATATCACTCACTTCATGGACTTCAATATATTCTGCAGCGCTAACCAGATTCATGTGATAACCCTTTACTCGTATAAATATCACTCACTTCATTGACTTAGATAAATTCTCCAGCGCTGAAACGAGTCATGTGATGACCCTTTACGTGTATAGATATCACACACTTTATACACTTCAATGTATTCTGCAGCGCTGAAGCGAGTCATGTGATGACCCTTTACGTGTATAAATATCACTCACTTCATAGATTAAATTTATTCTGCAGTGCTGAAACGAGTCATGTTCTTACCCTTTATGTGTATAAATATCACTCACTTCATAGACTTCAATGTATTCTGCAGCACTGGCACGTGTCATGTGATGAGCCTTTACGCGTATAAATATCACTCACATCATAGACTTCAATGTATTCTGCAGCGCTGGCACGAGTCATGTTATGACCCTTTAAACATATAAATATCACTCAATTCATAGACTTCAATGAATTCTTCAGCGCTGAAGAGAGTCTTGTGATGACCCTTTACTCGTATAAATATCACTCACTTCATAGACTTCAATGTATTCTGCAGCACTGGCACGAGTCATGTGATGACCCTTTAAACATATAAATATCACACAATTCATAGACTTGAATGTATTCTGCAGCACTGTAGCGAGTCATGTTATGACCCTTTACATGTATAAATATCAATCACTTCATAGACTTCGATGCATTCTGCAGCGCTGACGCGAATCATGTGATGACCCTTTACTCGTATAAATATCAATCACTTCATAGACAAATGTATTCTGTAGCTCTTGCACAAGTCATGTGATGACCCTTTACGCGTATAAATATCACTCACTTCATAGGCTTTGATAAATTCTCCAGCGCTGACGCGAGTCATGTGATTACCCTTTATGCGTATAAATATCACCTACTTCATAGACTTCGATAAATTCTCCAGCGCTGACGCGAGTCATAAGATGACCCTTTACGTGTATATATATCACTCACTTCATAGACTTCACTGTATTCTGCAGTGCTGAAGCTAGTCATGTTATAACCATTTACGTGTATAAATATCAATCACTTCGCAGACTTAAATGTATTCTGCAGTGCTGATGCGAGTCATGTGATAACCCTTTAAACATATAAATATAACTCAATTCATAGACTTCAATGTATTCTTCAGCGCTGACAAGAGTCTTGTGATGACCCTTTACTCGTATAAATATCACTCACTTCATAGACTTCGATGCATTTTACAGCGCTGACGCAAATCATGTGATGATCCTTTACTCATATAAATATAACTCATTTCATAGACTTAAATGTATTCTGCAGTGCTGATACGAGTCATGTGATGACCCTTTACGTGTATAGATATCACTCACTTCATTGACTTAAATGTATTCTGCAGTGCTGATGCGAGTCATGTGATAACCCTTTAAACATATAAATATAACTCAATTCATAGACTTCAATGTATTCTTCAGCGCTGACAAGAGTCTTGTGATGACCCTTTACTCGTATAAATATCACTCACTTCATAGACTTCGATGCATTTTACAGCGCTGACGCAAATCATGTGATGATCCTTTACTCATATAAATATAACTCATTTCATAGACTTAAATGTATTCTGCAGTGCTGATACGAGTCATGTGATGACCCTTTAAACACATAAATATCACTCACTTCATAGACTTCAATATATTCTTCAGCGATGACAAGAGTCTTGTGATGACCCTTTTCTGATATAAATATCACTCACTTCATAGACCTCAATGTATTCTGCAGCACTGGCACGTGTCAAGTGATGACCCTTTACGCGTATAAATATCACTCACATCATAGACTTCAATGTATTCTGCAGCTCTGGCACGAATCATGTGATGACCCTTTAAACATAAATATCACTCACTTCATTGACTTCAATGTATTCTGCAGCACTGACGCCAGTCATGTGATGACCCTTTACTCGTATAAAAATCACTCACTTCATAGACTTCAATGTATTCTGCAGCGCTGACGCGAGTCATGTGATAACAATTTACTCGTATAAATATCAATCACTACATAGACAAATGTATTCTGCAGCTCTGGCACGAGTCATGTGATGACCCTTTACACGTATAAATAATACTCACTTCACAGGATTCGATAAATTCTCCAGCGCTGATGCGAGTCATGTAAGGCCCTTTACGCATATAAATATCAATCACTTCATACACTGCAATGTATTCTGCAGCGCTGAAACGAGTCATGTGATGACCCTTTAAGTGAATAAATATCACTCACTTCATAGACTTCAATGTATTCTGCAGTGCTGAAGCAAGTCATATGATGACCCTTTACTTGTATAAATATCACTCACTTCATAGACTTCAATGTATTCTGCAGCGCTGACGCGAGTCATGTTCTTTCCCTTTACGTGTATAAATATCACTCACTTCATAGACCTCAATGCATTCTGCAGCACTGGCACGTGTCATGTGATGACCCTTTACACGTATAAATATCACTCACATTATAGATTTCAATGTATTCTGCAGCTCTGGCATGAGTCATGTGATGACCCTTTAAACATAAAAAATATCACTCACTTCATTGACTTCAATGTATTCTGCAGCACTGGCACGAGTCATGTGATGACCCTTTACGCGTATGAATATCACTCACTTCAAAGGTTTTGATAAATTCTGCAGTGCTGACGCGAGTCATATGATGACCCTTTACGCGTAGAAATATCACTCACTTCATACACTTCAATGTATTCTGCAGCGCTGAAGCGAGTCATGTGATGATCCTTTTCTTGCATAAATATCACTCACTTCACAGAATTCAATGTATTCTGCCGCGCTGATGTGAGTCATGTGATGACCCTTTACGTGTATAAATATCACTCAATTCATAGACTTCAATGAATTCTTCAGCGCTGACAAGAGTCTTGTGATGACCCTTTACTCGTATAAATATCACTCACTTCATACACTGCAAAGTATTCTTCAGCGCTGAAGCGAGTCATGTGATGACCCTTTACGTGAATAAATATCACTCACTTCATAGAATTAAATGTATTCTGCAGTGCTGAAACGAGTCATGTGATGACCCTTTACGTGTATAAATATCACTCACTTCATAGTCTTCAATGTATTCTGCAGCGCTGACGCGAGTCATGTTCTTTCCCTTTACGTGTATAAATATCACTAACTTCATAGACCTCAATGTATTCTGCAGCACTGGCACATGTCATGTGATGACCCTTTACGTGAATAAATATCACTCCTATCATAGACTTCATTGTATTCTCTAGCACTGACGCCAGTCATGTGATGACCATTTACGTGTATAAATATAACTCACTTCATAGGTTTTGATAAATTCTGCAGTGCTGATGCCAGTCATGTGATATCCCTTTACGCGTATAAATATCACTCACTTCATAGGCTTCGATAAATTCTGCAGTGCTGACGCCAGTCATGTGATTACCCTTTACGCATATAAATATCACTCACTTTATAGACTTCAATGTATTCTGCAGCGCTGACACGAGTCATGTGATGACCCTTTACGCGTATAAATATCACTCACTTCATAGACTTCAATGTATTCTTCAGCGCTGAGAAGAGTCATGTGATGACACTTTACGAGAATATATATCACTCACTTCATAGACTTCAATGTATTCTGCAGAGCTGACGTGAGTCATGTGATGTCCCTTTACGCGTATAAATATTTCTCAATTCATAGACTTCAATGCATTCTGCAGCGCTGGCACGAGTCATGTGATGACCCTTTACGAGCATAAATATAACTCAATTCATAGTCTTCGATGCATTCTAAAGCACTGATGCGAGTCATGTGATGACCCTTTACGTGTATAAATACACTGTATTCTGCAGTGCTGACAAGAGTCATGTGATGACCCTTTAAACATATAAATATCACTCACTTTGTAACAACTTCAACTTTTCATAAAGGGTAAAGTTATTATAACAAGGGAAGTGGTCTATTATTTCCTTTTACTCAAAAGTGCTACACAAAAACAGCTTAATTATAAAGACAGCAAAGTCCCCAAAGAACAGCGTGTTGAAAATAAAGGGGCAATTTTTACATTTGTCAAGCACATGCAAACATAACATACATCTGTTGAGTCTTTGTATGAAACTCAAACAAAGCAAGAAAACAAAATATAAATAACAAAGATACTACTCAACAGTCCCGACTCAGTCCTTTTCTGCTTTGGTGTAGGTAGGCAATTCAAAGACTGGATGTAATCACTGTCCCCCAAAAAGAGAAAAAATATAAATCCACTGGTTCCTAAAAAGAATTCAGTTGGCTTCAGTTGGAAAAAAAAATAAGTCCTCAAGAGTATAGTCCACCACGGCTATCCCAGAGCATGCACATACAAAAACGGCTCCAACGTCTAATAGACCATGTCTCTCTTCCCAGAGATCACTTTTGGGCCATTTTCCTCTGAGCTAACTTAGCCAAAAAACCATGCCACCTCACCAAAAACAACCACCACCCAAAATGGCCGCCTTTTTCCACTTTTACCCTAGGCTCATCATAATAAGAGTCCTAAGAGTCCAATAAAAGTTTTCCCCCCAACCAAAAAAAACATAAGCAAATGCTCAAAATCAAACATTCAAGAAGATTAAAAAGAAAACCAAAATAATAAACTTTCCGGCATGGCACCTATACAGACGGTATACAATATATATATATATATATATACACACACACATACACATATACATATACACATACACATACACATTTTAACTTAAGTGAGCATCATGCAGGGCTTTACTGTGGCAGTGTCACAGAGTCCCCCCCCCCCTGCCGGAGGATATTTTGGAGTTTCTCCCCCAAAGAATTGTTTAAGGTTCACGACATTTACATTGTCCACCTTTTCCCCAGACCCCCATTCAACAAGATAGTTCACCGGCCCCAACTTCTTTTTTATCTTCACCGGGCCTTCCCATTTAGGGGCAAGTTTAGATGTAAAGAAATCATCTGCTTTCGACATAGGATGAGCACGAACCCAAACCAGGTCCCCCTCTTGGAATTGTACAAATTTCCGTTGGGCATTATAATACCTGGCTTGTTTGGTGTGCGCTTTCCTCATTGCCTTTAGTGCATCCTGCTGGAGTTGTTGTTGTCGTTCTATGAGGGAATATCCTGATTGTCCTGGATTCGGAGAATGAGCAACTAGTCGTTCTAGGGGTCCTTTCAACTGCCTGCCCAGTGCTAGCTCAGCGGGAGAGTGTCCTGTGGTCTCATTGCGAGCGGTGTTAATAGCAAAACGAAATTCAGTCAGCCACCTGTCCCAGTCCCGATGGCTTTCACCTACAAAGGAGGCAATCATGGTCTTGATGGTTCGGTTGACTCGCTCTGAGAGATTCGTTTGAGGGTGGTAGCTGGTGGTGAGCTTCCTTGTTATTCCCCATTTCTTACACAGTTCCTCCATCAGCTGGCTTAGAAACTGGGGCCCGCGGTCTGACAGTAGGAATCTTGGAACTCCCCACCTCGTAAAAACCTCCTCTTGCAGAATCTGGCAGATTTTGTGCGACTTGCCATCTCTGATGGGAAACAGCTCTACCCATTTGGTAAAATAATCGACTACTACCAGAAGATACACATTACCCTTTTTACTTTTGGGTAGGGGCCCCATAAGGTCCACTCCTAACATGTACCCAGGCTCCTCCACCTCAGTGGATTGGAGGAAACCGGAGGGTTTGGTGTTGCTGGGCTTGTATTTTTGGCAGACTGTGCATTCCTTCACGTACTTCCATACGTCTTTGCGCACTCCAGGCCACCAGGCGACTTCTAGGATTTTCAGAAGTGTCTTCATTCGACCCAGATGTGCCCCCAGTGGATTGTTATGGAAGTAATTGATGAAGGTTGTGGTTAGTGACTTGGGCACTGCTAGCTGGTACTTTGTGCCACCAGCAAAGGGCGACACTCTGTACAACACCCCTTGCTGGACTTCCCATCTGATGCGGTTGACATCATCCGTGATCCCGAGCTTCCCCTTTAACTCACTCACCTCAACATCCTCACTCTGGGCTTTTAATATTTCTGCCATGGTTGATGGGATGTCCAAGCTCCAATGGGAGGATTTCTTGTCAACATACACAGCTAAGGGGACATCATCAAAATGTTGAGCTCTCGACAAGGCATCAGGCACTACATTCATCCGTCCCTTGCGGTACTGGACCTGGAAATGAAACCGCTGGAGCCTTAAGGTCCATCTCGTCAGCCGAGAGGTAGTTTTGGGTGAGTTAAAGGCCCAGGTCAAGGCAGCATGGTCCGTATACACAACAAATGGTACTCCTTCCAGGTAATAATGCCACTTTTCGACGGCCCAAACAACCGCAAGACACTCCTTTTCTGAAGTTGAATAATTCACCTCTGCTCCCCTCAATCCTCTCGAGGCATACGCAATCACCTTCTCTTCTCCACTGATATTCTGTGTTAGTACCGCTCCCAGGCCAATTGAGCTAGCATCCGTCTGAACCTGGAAGGGTTGCGACAGATCAGGTTGAGCTAGTACAGGGGCATGTTGCAGAGCATGTTTGAGACTCTCAAAGCTTAACTGGGTTTCGTTGGTCCATGTCCATTTCATGCCTTTCCTTTTAAGGTGGTTCAAGGGGGCAGCCAGTTCAGCAAAGTGTGGGATAAACTTATGGTACCATCCAACCAACCCCAGGAATCTCTGAAGTTCCAACAAGTTTTGTGGGGTTGGGTACCCACTGATGGCGGTGACCTTGTTCAAGTCGACTTTTACTCCCTCCTCGGACACAACATGTCCCAAAAACTTGAGCTCTGCTTTCATGAAGTGGCATTTCTTTAGGTTTAGGGTAAGATTAGCCTCCTTCAGTTTCTGAAAGACAGCTTTGAGATCTTTTAAGTGTTGTTGTTGGCTTGGGGAGTAGACAATTATGTCATCTATGTAGACAAAGCACATTCTTCCTCTTAGTTCTCCCAACACTCTCTCCATCAACCTCTGGAACGTGGCCCCAGCATTTTTCAGCCCGAAGGGCATGGTCAAGAAATGAAATAACCCAAAGGGGGTTATAAAAGCTGTCTTTTCCCTGCTGCTTTCTTCCATTTCGACCTGCCAGTATCCAGATTTTAAGTCAAGGGTACTGAAATAATGGGCACCTTGCAACGACTCCAGTATTTCGTGGATGAGAGGCATCGGGTAGGCATCTTGGGGAGTTTTGGAATTAAGCCGGCGATAATCCACGCAGAACCTTAGACTGCCGTCTGTCTTCTGAACCAATACTACCGGAGATGCCCAAGGAGATTGAGACGGCTCGATGATACCTTCTTGCATCATCTTATCGATCTCCCTTTCCATCACCTCTTTCTTCAATGGAGACACTCTATAGGCTTTCGATCGAACTGGTATTTCATCTGTTGTTATGATCTGATGAATAGCTTGATTAGTTCTCCCTAGTGTTCCAGCACAGACCGTCGGCCATTTATTTAGGAAGATCTGGACTTCTGGTAGCTGTGTTGCTATAATATCTTTTCTATTAGCGGCTATCGCAGTGAATGTCTCCAGCTCTCCCCCCTTCTCCTTGGGTACAGCCATGAACAAGGAGATAACAGGTTCCCTCTTCAGAATGCACTGCTGCTCCCACTGTGGCTGCTGGAGAAAAGGATAGACTCTAACTTGCCCTTTGACCTTCAGCTCATAGCTCATCGCAGCAACGTTCAGCTGTACCCCCGTTTGTCTCAGGAAGTCCAGTCCGAGGACAAGAGGAAATGCTAGGTGTTCATTTGACATTACATAGGTGTCAATGGTCCAGACCCTTCCATGCCACTCATAGACCACCGGAGTTCTACCCTCTGATACGTGAGCCTTTCCATCTGCCACCATGAACGTCCTGTTCAAACCCTGCAGCAAACATTCTTCTGGTTTTTTTATAGCCTCCCATAACTGTTTCTGCATTAAGGAATAGGTCGAACCAGTGTCGACAATGGCTTCGACGTGGTAATTCCTGACATCTATGGCCACTTTCAGCAGAGGAGGCGTGGTTGTTTGAATCAGTGAGACATGTTGGACTGGTGTACTCTGTGGTCTGGATTGTTGGTCACGCCGTAATGAGGCACCCTTTTTTCCTTCACTATTTACCTTGAGCTGGTTGACTCGAGCCCAATAGTCCTTCTTTGAATTAAAGTCTCTCTCCACCAATGATCCCACTTTAACTAGCTGCTCCACAGTATACACTGCACCTCTGAGACTGCTCGCCAGGGAAGGATTACAACTATTTAGAATTCGTCTTACCACCTCCTCTTCTGGCAAGTCGTCCCTCCATCTCAGACACAGAGCTCTATAGTCGTAGGCAAAATCCCGGATACTCTGGTTAGGGCCTTGAATCATAGCCTTGAGCTGATCTTCTAACTCAGTCAGGTAATCGGTAGTAAGGAAGGCAGACATGAATGAGTGTTTGAACTCATCCCAGTTGCATATCTTTAACTTTTCTGCTGCCCACCAACTCCTCGCAGGTCCTGTTAGCACTGCATTGATTGTGGCTAGCAGTTCCACATCTGTGAGTGGTCTGAGTGTCAGGAAGTTTTCACACTTTTCAACGAACTCCAAAACATCACAGGTTTCACGGCTTTGTCCGAAGGTAGGAAACTCTAGGTTGATAGGAGGCTTAGGTGTCGTCGGAGAAGGAATCGCAGAGGGAAGAGATCCTGGATCTGAGAATCTATGGTTAAAGGGGTAGGGCGATACTGGGGTACTGGTCGTCTTTACTCGTGACATTTCTTTTTTCCAGTGTTCATCACGTCGCTTAAGACAATTCACCATCTCTGTCTCTAAGTGGTTCAAAGAGCTATTCATTCCTCTTTCAAGTGCCTCGAAACGTTGATCAATAGCATCCCTGAAACAGGCCTCCCGGTTAACAATGCTATCATTGCTGGCTATGAAATCACTTTTGAGTGTTTGCACCACTGTCTGTAGAGCCTGAAGGGTTGAAGAGAGTTTGGTTATTTGAGTTTCAAGTTGTTCAAACTTTCCTCCCCTTGGTTTCAACATTGGTGGTTCATCCTCTTCACTTCCTCCAACCTGGTCATCAATATACATATCACCCATCATGGAACTCAATTCTATTACTGGCAATGGTTCTCTATATGAGACACCAGGAGGAGGTTGATAAGGATGGGCCTCTGGACACACTTTCCCCTCGCCAGCCACTGCCTGCTCACAAACATTATCTGAGGGGTTATCCATAATATACAGTCAGACAGTTTAGCAAACATAAAAGGTACAATGTAAATTTGTATATAATAATCCGTCCCCGTATGGGCCACCATCTGTAACAACTTCAACTTTTCATAAAGGGTAAAGTTATTATAACAAGGGAAGTGGT
Organism: Moxostoma hubbsi; assembly: GCA_032164185.1. NCBI lineage: Eukaryota > Metazoa > Chordata > Actinopteri > Cypriniformes > Catostomidae > Moxostoma > Moxostoma hubbsi. The sequence continues at coordinate 25,585,150 of JAVLUX010000044.1, read as the reverse complement.
CTATTATTTCCTTTTACTCAAAAGTGCTACACAAAAACAGCTTAATTATAAAGACAGCAAAGTCCCCAAAGAACAGCGTGTTGAAAATAAAGGGGCAATTTTTACATTTGTCAAGCACATGCAAACATAACATACATCTGTTGAGTCTTTGTATGAAACTCAAACAAAGCAAGAAAACAAAATATAAATAACAAAGATACTACTCAACAGTCCCGACTCAGTCCTTTTCTGCTTTGGTGTAGGTAGGCAATTCAAAGACTGGATGTAATCACTGTCCCCCAAAAAGAGAAAAAATATAAATCCACTGGTTCCTAAAAAGAATTCAGTTGGCTTCAGTTGGAAAAAAAAAATAAGTCCTCAAGAGTATAGTCCACCACGGCTATCCCAGAGCATGCACATACAAAAACGGCTCCAACGTCTAATAGACCATGTCTCTCTTCCCAGAGATCACTTTTGGGCCATTTTCCTCTGAGCTAACTTAGCCAAAAAACCATGCCACCTCACCAAAAACAACCACCACCCAAAATGGCCGCCTTTTTCCACTTTTACCCTAGGCTCATCATAATAAGAGTCCTAAGAGTCCAATAAAAGTTTTCCCCCCAACCAAAAAAAACATAAGCAAATGCTCAAAATCAAACATTCAAGAAGATTAAAAAGAAAACCAAAATAATAAACTTTCCGGCATGGCACCTATACAGACGGTATACAATATATATATATATATATATACACACACACACATACACATATACATATACACATACACATACACATTTTAACTTAAGTGAGCATCATGCAGGGCTTTACTGTGGCAGTGTCACAACTTCATAGACTTCAATGTATTCTGCATTGCCGACAAGAGTCATGTGATAACCCTTCACGCGTATAAATATCACTCACTTCATGGACTTCAATATATTCTGCAGCGCTAACCAGAGTCATGTGATAACCCTTTACTCGTATAAATATCACTCACTTCATTGACTTCGATAAATTCTCCAGCGCTGAAACGAGTCATGTGATGACCATTTACGTGTATAGATATCACACACTTCATACACTTCAATGTATTCTGCAGCGCTGAAGCGAGTCATGTGATGACCCTTTACGTGTATAAATATCACTCACTTCACAGAATTCAATGTATTCCGCAGCGCTGATGTGAGTCATGTGATGACCCTTTACTTGTATAAATATCACTCACTTCATAGACTTCGATAAATTCTGCAGCGCTGACGCAAGTCATGTGATGACCCTTTACGCGTATATATATCACTCAATTCATAGACTTCAATGCATTCTGCAGCGCTGGCACGAGTCATGTGATGACCCTTTACGAGAATATATATCACTCACTTCATAGACTTCAATGTATTCTGCAGAGCTGACGTGAGTCATGTGATGTCCCTTTACGCGTATAAATATCACTCACTTCATAGGCTTCGATAAATTCTGCAGTGCTGACGCCAGTCATGTGATAACCCTTTACGCATATAAATATCACTCACTTTATAGACTTCAATGTATTCTGCAGCGCTGACGCGAGTCATGTGATGACCCTTTACGCGTATAAATATCACTCACTTCATAGACTTCAATGTATTCTTCAGCGCTGACAAGAGTCATGTGATGACCCTTTACGAGAATATATATCACTCACTTCATAGACTTCAATGTATTCTGCAGAGCTGACGTGAGTCATGTGATGTCCCTTTACGCGTATAAATATTTCTCAATTCATAGACTTCAATGCATTCTGCAGCGCTGGCACGAGTCATGTGATGACCCTTTACGAGCATAAATATAACTCAATTCATAGTCTTCGATGCATTCTAAAGCGCTGACGCGAGTCATGTGATGACCCTTTACGTGTATAAATACCACTCACTTCATAGAGTTCAATGTATTATGCAGTGCTGACGCGAGTCATGTTATGACATTTACGTGTATAAATATCACTCACTTCGCAGACTTCAATGTATTCTACAGTGCTGATGCGAGTCATGTGATGACCCTTTAAACATATAAATATCACTCACTTCATAGACTTCAATGTATTCTGCTTTGCCGACAAGAGTCATGTGATGACCCTTCACGCGTATAAATATCACTCACTTCATGGACTTCAATATATTCTGCAGCGCTAACCAGAGTCATGTGATAACCCTTTACTCGTATAAATATCACTCACTTCATTGACTTCGATAAATTCTCCAGCGCTGAATCGAGTCATGTGATGACCATTTACGTGTATAGATATCACACACTTCATACACTTCAATGTATTCTGCAGCGCTGAAGCGAGTCATGTGATGACCCTTTACGTGTATAAATATCACTCACTTCACAGAATTCAATGTATTCTGCAGCGCTGATGTGAGTCATGTGATGACCCTTTACGTGTATAAATATCACTCACTTCATAGACTTAAATGTATTCTGCAGCTCTGAAACGAGTCATGTGATGACCCTTTACGTGTATAGATATCACTCACTTCATTGACTTCAATGCATTCTGCAGCGCTGAAGCAAGTCATATGATGACCCTTTACGTGTATAAATATCACTCACTTCATAGAGTTCAATGTATTCTGCAGCGCTGACGCGAGTCATGTTCTTTCCCTTTACGTGTATAAATATCACTCACATCATAGACCTCAATGCATTCTGCAGCACTGGCACTTGTCATGTGATGACCCTTTACGCTTATAAATATCACTCACTTCATAGACTTCAATGTATTCTGCAGCGCTGACGCGAGTCATGTTCTTTCCCTTTACGTGTATAAATATCACTCACATCATAGACCTCAATGCATTCTGCAGCACTGGCACTTGTCATGTGATGACCCTTTACGCGAATAAATATCACTCACATCATAGACTTCATTGTATTCTCTAGCACTGACGCCAGTCATGTGATGACCATTTACGTGTATAAATATAACTCACTTCATAGGTTTCGATAAATTCTGCAGTGCTGACGCCAGTCATGTGATAACCCTTTACGTGTATAAATATCACTCACTTCATAGGCTTCGATAAATTCTGCAGTGCTGACGCCAGTCATGTGATTACCCTTTACGCATATAAATATCACTCACTTCATAGACTTCAATGTATTTTGCAGCGCTGACGCGAGTCATGTGATGACCCTTTACGAGAATATATATCACTCACTTCATAGACTTCAATGTATTCTGCAGAGCTGACGTGAGTCATGTGATGACCCTTTACGAGAATATATATCACTCACTTCATAGACTTCAATGTATTCTGCAGAGCTGACGTGAGTCATGTGATGACCCTTTATGTGTATAAATATAACTTATTTCATAGACTTCAATGCATTCTGCAGCGCTGGCACGAGTCATGTGATGACCCTTTACGAGCATAAATATAACTCAATTCATAGTCTTCGATGCATTCTAAAGCACTGACGCAAGTCATGTGATGACCCTTTACGTGTATAAATACCACTCACTTCATAGACTTCAATGTACTATGCAGTGCTGACGCGAGTCATGTTATGACATTTACGTGTATAAATATCACTCACTTTATAGATTTAAATGTATTCTGCAGCGCTGACGCGAGTCATGTTATGACATTTACGTGTATAAATATCACTCACTTCATAGACTTCAATGTATTCTACAGTGCTGATGCGAGTCTTGTGATGACCCATTAAACATATAAATATCACTCACTTCATAGACTTCAGTGTAATCTGCAGCGCTGACAAGAGTCATGTGATGACCCTTTACGAGCATAAATATAACTCAATTCATAGTCTTCGATGCATTCTAAAGTGCTGACGCAAGTCATGTGATGACCCTTTACGTGTATAAATACCACTCACTTCATAGACTTCATTGTACTATGCAGTGCTGACGCGAGTCATGTTATGACATTTACGTGTATAAATATCACTCACTTTATAGACTTCAATGTATTCTGCAGCGCTGACACGAGTCATGTTATGACATTTTCGTGTATAAATATCACTCACTTCATAGACTTCAATGTATTCTACAGTGCTGACAAGAGTCATGTGATGACCCTTTAAACATATAAATATCACTCACTTCATAGACTTCAGTGTATTCTGCAGTGCCGACAAGAGTCATGTGATGACTCTTCACGCGTATAAATATCACTCACTTCATGGACTTCAATATATTCTGCAGCACTATCCAGAGTCATGTGATAACCCTTTACTCGTATAAATATCACTCACTTCATTGACTTCGATAAATTCTCCAGCGCTGAAACGAGTCATCTGATGACCCTTTACGTGTATAGATATCACTCACTTCATACACTTCAATGTATTCTGTAGCGCTGAAGCGAGTCATGTGATGACCCTTTACGTGTATAAATATCACTCACTTCACAGAATTCAATGTATTCTGCAACGCTTATGTGAGTCATGTGATGACCCTTTACGTGTATAAATATCACTCACTTCATAGACCTCAATGTATTCTGCAGCACTGGCACGTGTCATTTGATGACCCTTTACGTGTATAAATATCACTCACTTCATTGACTTCAATTATTCTGCAGTGCTGAAGCAAGTCATGTTATAACCATTTACGTGTATAAATATCACTCACTTCGCAGACTTAAATGTATTCTGCAGTGCTGATACGAGTCGTGTGATGACCATTTAAACATAAGTATCACTCAATTCATAGACTTCAATGTATTCTTCAGCGTTGACAAGAGTCTTGTGATGACCCTTTACTCATAAATATCAATCACTTCATAGACCTCAATGTATTCTGCAGCACTGAAGTCAGTCATGTGATGACCATTTACTCATATAAAAATCACTCACATCATAGACTTTAATGTATTCTGCAGCACTGGCACGAGTCATTTGATGACCTTTTACGCGTAAAAATATCACTCATTTCATAGGCTTTGATAAATTCTGCAGTGCTGACGCGAGTCATGTGATGACCCTTTACGCGTATAAATATCACTCACTTCAAAGACTTCAATGTATTCTGCAGCGCTGACGCAAAATCATGTGATGACCATTTACGCGTATAAATATTAATCACTTCATAGACTTCAATGTGTTCTGCAGGGCTGTAGCGAGTCATGTTATGACCCTTTAGGTGTATAAATATCACTCACTTCATAGACTTCAATGTATTATGCAGCTCTGGCACGAGTCATGTTATGATCCTTTACGTGTATAAATATCAATCACTTCATAGACTTCGATGTATTCTGAAGAACTGACAAGAGTCTTGTGATGACCCTTTACTCGTATAAATATCACTCACTTCATAGACTTCAATGTATTCTGCAGCACTGACTCGAGTCATGTGATGACCCTTTACGTGTATAAATATCACTCACTTCATAGACTTCAATGTATTCTGCAGGGCTGTAGCGAGTCATGTTATGACCCTTTAGGTGTATAAATATCACTCACTTCATAGTCTTCAATGTATTATGCAGCTCTGGCACGAGTCATGTGATGACCCTTTACGTGTATAAATATCAATCACTTCATAGACTTCGATGTATTCTGAAGAACTGACAAGAGTCTTGTGATGACCCTTTATTTGTATAAATATCACTCACTTCATAGACTTCAATGTATTCTGCAGCACTGACTCGAGTCATGTGATGACCTTTTACAAGTATAAATATCACTCACTTCATAGGCTTCGATAAATTCTCAAGCGCTGAAACGAGTCATGTGATGACCCTTTACGTGTATAGATATCACTCACTTCATACATTTCAATGTATTCTGCAGCACTGAAGCGAGTCATGTGATGATCCTTTACATGTATAAATAATACTCACTTCACAGAATTCAATGTATTCTGCAGCGCTGATGTGAGTCATGTGATGACCCTTTACGTGTATAAATATCACTCACATCATAGATTTCAATGTATTCTGCAGCTCTGGCACGAGTCATGTGATGACCCTTTATACATATAAATATCACTCACTTCATTGACTTCAATTATTCTGCAGTGCTGAAGCAAGTCATGTTATAACCATTTACGTGTATAAATATCACTCACTTCGCAGACTTAAATGTATTCTGCAGTGCTGATATGAGTCATGTGATGACCCTTTAAACATATAAATATCACTCAATTCATAGACTTCAATGTATTCTTCAGCGCTGACAAGAGTCTTGTGATGACCCTTTACTCATATACATATCAATCACTTCATAGACCTCAATGTATTCTGCAGCACTGATGCCAGTCATGTGATGACCATTTACTCATATAAAAATCACTCACATCATAGACTTCAATGTATTCTGCAGCGCTGGCACGAGTCATTTGATGACCCTTTACGCGTATAAATATCACTCATTTCATAGGCTTTGATAAATTCTGCAGTGCTGACGCGAGTCATGTGATGACCCTTTACGCGTATAAATATCACTCACTTCATAGACTTCAATGTATTCTGCAGCGCTGACTCGAAATCATGTGATGACCATTTACGCGTATAAATATCACTCACTTCATAGACTTCAATGTATTCTGCAGGGCTGTAGCGAATCATGTTATGACCCTTTAGGTGTATAAATATCACTCACTTCATAGACTTCAATGTATTATGCAGCTCTGGCACGAGTCATGTGATGATCCTTTACGTGTATAAATATCAATCACTTCATAGACTTCGATGTATTCTGAAGAACTGACAAGAGTCTTGTGATGACCCTTTACTCATATAAATATCACTCACTTCATAGACTTCAATGTATTCTGCAGCACTGACTCGAGTCATGTGATGACCCTTTACGTGTATAAATATCACTCACTTCATAGACTTCAATGTATTCTGCAGGGCTGTAGCGAGTCATGTTATGACCCTTTAGGTGTATAAATATCACTCACTTCATAGACTTCAATGTATTATGCAGCTCTGGCACGAGTCATGTGATGACCCTTTACGTGTATAAATATCAATCACTTCATAGACTTCGATGTATTCTGAAGAACTGACAAGAGTCTTGTGATGACCCTTTACTCGTATAAATATCACTCACTTCATAGACTTCAATGTATTCTGCAGCACTGACTCGAGTCATGTGATGACCCTTTACGCGTATAAATATCACTCACTTCATAGGCTTCGATAAATTCTCCAGCGCTGAAACGAGTCATGTGATGACCCTTTACGTGTATAGATATCACTCACTTCATACATTTCAATGTATTCTGCAGCGCTGAAGCGAGTCATGTGATGACCCTTTACGTGTATAAATAATACTCACTTCACAGAATTCAATGTATTCTGCAGCGCTGATGTGAGTCATGTGATGACCCTTTAAGTGTATAAATATCACTCACTTCATAGACATAAATGTATTCTGCAGTGATGAAACGAGTCATGTGATGACCCTTTACGTGTATAGTTATCACTCACTTCATAGACTTCAATGTATTCTGCAGCGCTGAAGCGAGTCATATGATGACCCTTTACGTGTATAAATATCACTCACTTCATAGATTTCAATGTATTCTGCAGCGCTGACGTGAGTCATGCGATGACCCTTTTACGCGAATAAATATCACTCACTTCATAGACTTCAATTATTCTGCAGTGCTGAAGCAAGTCATGTTATAACCATTTACGTGTATAAATATCACTCACTTCAAAGACTTCAATGTATAATGCAGCTCTGGCACTAGTCACGTGATGACCCTTTAAGTGTATAAATATCAATCACTTCATAGACTTCAATGTATTCTGCAGCTCTGGCACGAGTCATGTGATGACCCTTTAAGCGTATAAATATCACTCACTTCATAGACTTCAATGTATTATGCAGCTCTGGCACTAGTCATGTTATGACCTTTACGTGTATAAATATCACTCACTTTATACACTTCTATGTATTCTGATTGCGCTGAAGCGAGTCATGTGATGACCCTTTACTTGTATAAATATCCCTCACTTCGCAGACTTCAATGTATTCTGCAGCGCTGACGCGAGTCATGTTATGACCTTTACGTGTATAAATATCACTCAATCCGCACACTTCAATGTTTTCTGCAGTGCTGATGCGAGTCATGTGATGACCCTTTAAACATATAAATATCACTCAATTCATAGACTTCAATGTATTCTGCAGCGCTGAGAAGAGTCTTGTGATGACCCTTTACTCGTATAAATATCACTCACTTCATAGACTTCAATGTATTCTGCAGCGCTGGCACAAGTCATGTGATGACCATTTAAACATATAAATATCACTCACTTCATACACTCCAATGTATTCTGCAGCACCGACAAGAGTCATGTGATGACCCTTCACGCGTATAATTATCACCCTTCAATGTATTATTTAGCGCTGACGCGAGTCATATTCTGACCCTTTACATGTATAAATATCACTCACTTCATAGACTTCAATGTATTCTGCAGCGCTGACGTGAGTCATGTGATGACCCTTTACGCGTATAAATACTACTCACTTCATAGACTTTGATGCATTCTGCAGTGCTGAAGCGATTCATGTGATGACCCTTTACTCGTATAAATACCACTCACTTCATAGCCTTCGATGCATTCTGCAGCGCTGACGTGAGTCATGTGATAACCCTTTACGCGTATAAATACCACTCACTTTATAGACTTCGATGCATTCTGCAGTGCTGAAGCGAGTCATGTTATGACCTTTTACGTGTATAAATATCACTTAATTCACAGACTTCAATGTATTCTGCAGTGCTGACGTGAGTCATGTGATAACCCTTTACGCGTATAAATACCACTCACTTTATAGACTTCGATGCATTCTGCAGTGCTGAAGCGAGTCATGTTATGACCATTTACGTGTATAAATATCACTTAATTCACAGACTTCAATGTATTCTGCAGTGCTGATGCTAGTCATGTGATGACCCTTTAAACATATAAATATCACTCAATTCATAGAATTCAATGTATTCTTCAGCGCTGACGTGAGTCATGTGATGACCTTTTACACGTATAAATATAATTCACTTCATAGACTTCAATGTATTCTGCAGCTGTAGCGAAGGGGGCAGACGAGGTGTGAGGATCTACTTGCAGTTTTATTAAAATTAAACAAAGACAAGCAAACAGTGAACACAGGAACAAACTAAACAACCTTGATGGGAAAACAAAAGATATAAACACGGGAAACTTCCACAAAGGGCACAGTCAGGAACACGGTCTAAGGCAGGCTTCACATTAAACATTTACCAAACAATAACCGACACAGAATGAAGACACAACAGGGTTTAAATAGACAAGGATAATGACTTACAGGTGAAAACAATAAATGGCTGCTGGCAGTGATGAGGGTAGGGAATTATGGGAAGTGTAGTTTTGGAGATGGCAAGGGAAAAAACACAAGGCAGACAACAGAGAATCGTATCAGCAGCACTGACGCGAGTCATGTGATGACCCTTTACGTGTATAAATATCACTCACTTCATAGACTTCAATGTATTCTGCAGTGCTGACACGAGTCATGTTATGACCCTTTATGTGTATAAATATCCCTCACTTCGCAGACTTCAATGTATTCTGCAGCGCTGACACAAGTCATGTGATGACCTTTTACGTGTAAAAATACCACTCACTTCATAGACTTCAATGTATTCTGCAGTGCTGAAGCGATTCATGTGATGACCCTTTACTCGTATAAATACCACTCACTTCATAGACTTCAATGTATTCTGCAGTGCTGAAGCGATTCATGTGATGACCCTTTACTCATATAAAAATCACTCACTTCTTAGACTTCAATGTATTCTGCAGTCCTGAAGCGAGTCATGGTATTACCATTTACGTGTATAAATATAACTCACTTCATAAACTTCAATGTATTCTGCAGTGCTGAAGCGAGTCATGTGATGATCCTTTACATGTATAAATATCACTCACTTCATAGACTTCAATGTATTCTGCAGTGCTGACACGAGTCATGTTATGACCCTTTATGTGTATAAATATCCCTCACTTCGCAGACTTCAATGTATTCTGCAGCGCTGACACAAGTCATGTGATGACCTTTTACGTGTAAAAATACCACTCACTTCATAAACTTCAATGTATTCTGCAGTGCTGAAGCGAGTCATGTGATGACCCTTTACATGTATAAATATCACTCACTTCATAGACTTCAATGTATTGTTTAGCGCTGACGCGAGTCATGTGATGACCCTTTACGTGTATAAATATCCCTCACTTCGCAGACTTCAATGTATTCTGCAGCGCTGACACGAGTCATGTGATGACCCTTTACGTGTATAAATATCACTCACTTCATAGACTTCAATGTATTCTGCAGTGCTGACACGAGTCATGTTATGACCCTTTACGTGTATAAATATCACTTACTTCGCAGACTTCAATGTATTCTGCAGCACTGACACGAGTCATGTGATGACCCTCTAAACATATAAATATCACTCACTTCATAGACTTCTGTGTAATCTGCAGTGCTGTCAAGAGTCATGTGATGACCCTTTAAACGTATAAATATCACTCACTTCATAGACTTCAATGTATTCTGCAGCGCTGATGCGAGTCATGTGATGACCCTTTATGCATAAAAAATATCACTCACATTAATCATTGCTCTTCACAATCACAAAAGTGACCGATTATGGCTTCAGAACGTTCTCTGAAAGGTGAGGAGTTTGTATCCCCAAAATTATAAATTTTTCATGCATTTATTTATTTTGTGGAATTTGATCATTTTACACGGCACACCTGACAATCTTTCTCGGCACACTAGTGTGCGGTACAGTTGTTGGGAAACATTGGTGTAAGAAACAAATCAATAATTAAAAACTTTTTAACTTTAAATAATTTCTTATCCGGCCAGTGCTGGGATACTGTTTGAACTCTCACGTGATGTTGGTTCCAATGTTGTATTCAAAATGCATGACCACGCTTTTGTGTCACACGACTACTCCGTGATGGGTCGACTGCTTGCAGTAAGTGATTTTTTAAAGTTATTAAAGTTTTAATTATCGATTTGTTTCTTACACAAACCTACCGATTTACTTCATAAGACATTTACTGATCACCTGGAGTCGTGTGGATACATTTTGTTGCTACCTAAATGTGTATTTTGGACCATCAAACAGCCAGCAGCCTCATGGCACACATTCAATTGCATTATATATGGACATACAGAGCTGAAAAGTGCTTATAAAAATCTTAATTTCTTAATATTTGGTGAACTTATCCTTTAATTACACTGTGTGTGTGTGTGTTTGTGTGTGTGTGTGTGTGTGTGTATGTGTGTGTGTGTGTGCATCATGTGTTTATGAGATCATTATGAGTTTCCATATGAATAAACTAGATGTTAAGAGGCATTAATTGAACAGGTTTCAGCAGATATCACCATGTAACAATACATTCACATAAAATGCTACAGAATGTGCTGTTTATTAGAATCTGCATGAGGAATCATTTCAGAGCACATCACCAATATATGCTGTATCTCTTTTTATATTTGTCTAATTGAATGTCATTATTTTTAGCTTTCATGTCACAACATAGAAGACATGTCAGTTCAGTGTTTCTCCAGCAGGTAGAGATGTTGCTTCATATTTCAGGCCCTGAGTTGGCTGATCTTTGTGCACAATCTCATTTTGTGTGTGTGTGTGTGTGTGTGTGTGTGTGTGAGAGAGAGAGAGTGCGTGTGTGAGTTTGTATGTGTGTGTGTGTGTGAGTGTGTATGTTTTTTGTGAGTGTGTATTTGTATGAGTGTGTTTGAGTGTGTATGTGTGTGTGTGTGTTATTGTGTATGTGTGTGTGTGAGTGTTTGTTTATGTGTGTGTGTGAGTGTGAGTGTGTGAGTGAGTGTGTGTGTATGTGTGTGCGTGTATGTGTTTGTAAACTATTTAATGTGTTGAGAAGAACAAGAAGATATGAGACAGTTCATGGTGTGTGATGACATCAATAAACATTAGTTATCTCTACCAGCAGAAAAACTCACATTCCGATCAACACACAGATGTCTGAAGTGTCTCGTTGACAAAATCTTTTTTTCCGAAATCTTTTTTTCTGCTGTCAAACACTGAATTGTATGTTTATTCACAAGCAAACGGACACATTTCTGATTATCTGTTTTCAATATTTGATTTATTATCTTATTTTGCTGCAGTATTAATGTGTAAAATTCACAATGTGTATATTTCTAGTTTTTGTGATTGTAAACTTGTTTTGATTAAAAGAGCTGATAAGAAAAATCTGAAGCCAATAAGTAATTCCTTTTTATTCTGTATTTTTCCTGAAAGAAACTGTTCAAATCTGTTGCTGTGTGCACTTTTTGTTTCACTTTGTTTTGTAATGTTTTTTGTTTATCACATTATTTAGCCAAATGCTGCAGTGACTGATTTCACAGTGTGAATGTTTAGATGCTCACTGTATCCACACACATTTTTTCCTTGACTGTATGAATGTAATTGCATCCCTTCAGTCATAAAAATCTGTCTGAAATTTTCATTCATTAGCAAAGAAGAAAGTAAAATTGAAAACAGTCAGAAGAGCTTTTCAGTTGTCAGATATTCATCTGATCCCAGCGAGGGTAGTTCTCTACAACTACAAATTTACTGTAATAACAAACACACACACTCCGCTTTTTCTATTTTCATGGGGGCTGACATAAGATCACATGACCAGCCGAGTACTACGCACTGTTTCTTTGTAATTACACTTTTGGTTGCAGAATAAATTAATCATTTGTAATATTTATGACTGTGAATACAGTTTCTCTACAATGGCATCAGTAACCAAAAAAGAATGCTTTGGCATGATGCCGCATTTACGCTAATACTGTATTACATCAAAGACCTCTGTTGTATCACCCAAAACAAAATAAAAATAACGCAGTGTACACGTCTGCAGATCATACAAGTTTTACATGATGCAGAAATGATGTATTAAAGAGTGTGGTCAATGAACTCTCACTATATAATATAACCACAACCACCTTAAAAATCTTTTAACTATAGATAAGTATAGAAAAATATAGAAATATAGAAAAGATAATATAGAAAAAAATATATATATTGTAGAATATCTGCCATCTGTGTTAGAGAACAATCACAAGAAGACATCAACCTATGTATCCACTACAAATCAGCAATGATCGATGTCCAGGACTGTCTGTAGAGCAGCAGATTCAACTTTTAAATAAACAAGATTTCAATGTGAATCTGACAATATCTCATGCAATAATACATTTCATAATAACAAGGAAAGTTGACAAACAGCAAACAGCAATTATGTCTGTAAAAGGTAAATAAATACTACTGTAATATTAGCCATGCACATGCACAGAAGTAAGTGAATACCGATTTGTGATTTAAAGTTAGTAAATAGGGTCTTGGTTAGCGAATATCCAGCTTAGTTAGCCAAAAGTCGGCTGCAGTCATTTGCATTTGCAATGTGAAACAAATGTTCTCATTGCGTTAATGATTTGAATCCTCCGATTTGCCATAGATCCACCGTGAATGTGAATGTGTGTTAATATTCTGTATATTATTGTGAAAGTCTATACAGGTGCAACTGAAACACACAGAGATTCAAATCCCCTTTTTAACCTTCAGGACTGACAGAAAATATAGCAGAATTTTATTTCCATAATCACATCACCCTCAAAGACACTTATGCAAGTTAGTTTGTGTGGTACTGTGGTTTCTCACACAATAAAGCTGCCGGCTAGGATCATCCAGCATTTTTCTGATAATGATGAATTGCACAAAATCTGCTCGACATCATGCGGGGAATGATTGTGTAATTCACATGCGGGTCATGTGCTGCTGATGTTATACACCACTATTGTACTCTCATGCATGCAATTGGATTTCTGTCTGCCAAAACTGCATTTCCACACAAATTCCTGCTGGATTGAGAATCTGCTGGAGTTTTCTGAGATAGAGCAGCAGGCCTGTTTTGAGGATGTCAGAAGGCTCCACATGTTTTCATACTGATTATAGGGCAGAATAGAAACCATTCTCTTAAATATGGATTAATTTGTTTGATTATCACTGAAACTAAACTGAAAAGGCAGCTTTCCAAATATGCTTTTCGTCTGCAGTTGTTAAAACATTCAGATAGCCCCGCCCCCAACACATGCCATTGGTTGAGTAATGTTGTTGGGACGGGTCTAAACTGGTCTACCAAAACAAACTGCCCCACAAAGACAGTCTTTACAATTTTTAGAAAATTAACCTACGAATGGCTTACTTACAGTTGTCTCACCATATTATCATTGAAAAAGGTTTTCACACTTCAGCTTTAAGTTATTACTCTCTGATAATCATCCCATCCATTGAAGCTCTCAGGTTGAACAAACACTCTTACCTAGTCTGCCATTGGACAGATATACAGTGAGTCCATAATTCAAACAAACAGATGAATGTTTTGAGAGTCACACTGTTTGCACTCCTCGGGAAGAAGAAAACCATCAATTGCCAAGACTGTAATTTTGATGATGCCAAAACTGATGACTTTTTGGCATTTTTTTTTTGCTGATTGTGTTGGAAAATCTGCAGAATTCTTTGTAATTGATTTAATCATGTTAAAAATGTGTTAAACTGAGTTGAGAGTACTACACTTATTAGTAACTGAAGATATTTCAAAGTAGCTAAAATATTTGGAGGTGAGAACCGGCTTGACAATATATATAATTGCTTTAATATAAAACTGAACCAAAAGACACAAACACACACATAGGATGGACAGCTGCCCATAGACTTTCTCTCTCTCTCGCACCACCATCCGCAGTCCGCCTTTATCCATCTCGGAGGCTTGAGTAGCCTGATAAGGGACTGGGTGTGTAAAATAACGACCCTCCCCAACCTCTGCCTTGTCACATTCCTCCCTCGTTCTCTCAGGCCAGGGAGCCCTCAGCATCACGTATACCTCCCCTCTTTTTCCCTGGGGGAGGGCATGCCTTATGCCCCATCTACTGGCAGGTCATCCCCACCTTCCTGAATCTGGGAGAGGACAGAGGGAGGGAAACAATAATGAAAAATAGGGGGTACTCCCTGTAACAGTGGCACCAGGTTCTAACCTGGCAGTGGTTCTCCCGCTCCAGGCGTTGGCAGTGAGCCCCTCACCGCTTGGTGGTCTCGGACCCTGCCACATTTCAGCAGCTGGTAGGGGTCTCCTCCGCCCCTGGCAGTGGCTTGGGAGCCCCTCCTCCCCTTGCTGTCGGTGGCCATTCCTCCATTTCCAGGTGGCTGGGCTCCTCCATCCCCCAGCAGAGAACTGTACTACACGTATCCCTCCTCCTTCCCGGGTCTTGGCACCAGTGTAAAGCGGGTTAAGGGAAAGGAGGAGATGAGAACCGGCTTGATGATATAAATAATATTTTAATATAAAACTAAACAAAAGACACAAACACACACATAGGATGGACAGCTGCCCATAAACTTTCTCTCTCTCTCGCACCACCATCCGCAGTCCGCCTTTATCCATCTCGGAGGCTTGATTAGCCTGATAAGGGGCCAGGTTTGTAAACTCAAGACCCAGCCCCGGCCTCTGCCCTGTCACACAAAAATATGGAAGGGGCTAGGATTGAGTGGACATTTGTGAATGATGGGTGCCATAATTTGTCTATTAGGAACAGTATGGTCCAGCTCAAACCAGTCTGGGCCGCAATTCCCAAAAGTATTGCAAGCTTAAATTGATCGTAGAAACCATTGCCGCCAATAGAGTGAGTGGCCAGTGAGTGTACATTTGGGCATACATAAATCCTATTTATATGATTATTTTACATCTATATGAGTTTATTATCATAGGGTAGTATAATTCTTTGTTTATTACAAGAGACATAAGAACTATATTCATACATTGTGTCATAAACATACCGTTTTTAGGTCTCTGCTTCATGTTAAATGAAGTTTAAAACTAGAAAAACACATCTTGAGATCACTGCATTCTGATTTGCACTCCATCAAGCTGTGTTTTTACACAAGAACTTACTCTCATCTTTCCTAGATCAGTCCTTCTGATGCTGTGGGCTAGACTCCCCCTCATTATTCAGCACTAGAATGAGATGTCTAGTAAGTGCACATGGCAAACCATAAGCTAAGAACAATGTGACATTTTACTTTGTTTAGAAAACCCATATACTTCAGAAAAAGAGAAATATGTCCTTAATCCCTTAATTATTTTAGCAAAATGTTTTATTCACAAAACTAGAGTCTAAAAAAAAAGCCCTTATATAATAAATTTTTCTACATATTGTCATGGTTGCAAATGCGAATAAAACCTTTTTAGAGAGAAAAAATAATCTGCATTATAAAGTTTTCTGCCTCCACGTCAAGTGACTTATTTTCTGCCTTTTTAAAAATTATTTGTGCAAAGGATTGTGGGTGATCGAATGCCATGATGGATACACCCGATGCATCCTCCAAAATATGGCAAACGAAGGCTAAAAAACGAGGCTGTCGTCCAGGTGTCCTCACAATTGAGATGGCCTTCGACGGTGCTTGATGACATGGCAGCCGAGATACCCAGCCTAACGAGGATGCAGCCTCCCAATTGAGAAGCACCCCTTGTGTTGTCTGCTGTCGGTGAGTGTTGTTTGTTCTCTGTATGTTTGAACTGCACACTGTTCAACTCACTGTTGAACTGTATACAGCTGAAGTTTGGAAGAAATATTCCTTATTATGGTCCAGGGACATGATTAATTTCGTTAATTTTTTCAATGTGTTCTTTTTTATAGAATTAATCACAAGAAATTAACATGTTAAATTGACAGTCCTACTTATTATAAATATATTAATGTAAGATGGTGGAAACAAACTTTTTTATAATCTTAATAATAATGTGCAAAGATGATTCTTGCATAATAAGACCAGGACCATAAATTAAGAAAGTAAATTCATGTTGTCTTTATACAGACTTACAGTCATATTTACAGAGATCTGATGAACAGAACAGACGAACAGCAGAATCATCATGAGTGATGCGCTAATCTGCATGTTTTTTTATTCTTAAATCTTCTGATATCATTTGAGCATTGAGATCAGTTTCCCAGCAGCTGCCAAATGCAGCTGTTCTTCAGACAGTCGCTGTTAAACATGAATCATGACAAACACACACAACTAAACACAAAACAAAGACACAAACTTGTCCCTTTCAAGACAGAAAAACACATGGACTGACAGGAATTTACCAAAGAAACTAATGTTTAAAATGAAACTGAACTGGACAAAAATGCAGAACAGTGAGACTCAGTGAATTCATTGTTCCTATGATTTCTGGCTTATTAAACTCTATATCACAGCAAAGAAATACTAAGAAGAATACTTAGGAATGTTTAACATCTCTTTTTTTTTTCTTTTTTTAAATGTCATTAAAAATGCTAAATAATGTCGATTCTGTTTAACATACTATACATACAAAAATAGAAAGCAGTATACAGTGTGTAGACACAGTATGCCACTTATTATATTTAGAAACCGGAAGAGTGCTTAAGGTAGAACAAAGGAATTTAAATGATTAGCACAATCTGACTAAAAGGTCCAATCTCCACGTGTGATTCTGCTTTGGTTTGATCTGTGTTGGAGAAACTGTCTCTCAGAGGAAGGATTGTGTGTGCAAGTGTACAGGACATTAAGAGGAATATTCTGGAAGATTCAGGTTGATATGGGAAGCACTTGAGGAGAAGATCAGTGATTAATGGGCCAGTTTCCCAGAGGATGAAGACTCCAGCCAGAGATAACACAACCGTCCTCTCTCTAGCGCTAATCCAACCTGTCAGAGGAAACGATCAATTGTCCAGACATTCAGAGAAATACTGGCCAGTCCCAGTACCCACACTTGTCTACTGTACCTATTTGTGTTACGAGCAAGTAGAAATGAAGACTGCAAGTGTGTAGGACTTTTGATTGCAAATGTAATGACGTTAATGACGCACACACTCTTGCTTTTGTAGTTTTACTCAGAAGACTGATTGTTGTTGGTACAGTGTTGCAATTTCTGGTAAATTATTTAGTTTTACTGATTTTCGATCATTTGCACATCAAAGATTTCCATCATTTCTGTAAAATATTAAATAAGCTGTTATTTTAATCCTCAATAAACTCCACAAAAAATGTAATTCTATAATCCAAAGATTAACCTTTAACAACTTATCAGTTGCATATGCGATTCATTGTTTTCATACATCAACATATAAATGAATTAAAATGTACAGTTGAAAAATCGATTAACATATATGAGACAGACACAGTAGTAGTAGTTTATATATTTTACTATTTTAAAACAACACTTACTAAATCACCATTACTCTACCACGCAACACCATAGCAGGTAATTCGACGGCCATGTTTGAAACGCCACCAGGAAGCTATTTTCTATGGATAAAGTACAACTACAGCTCCTACCTACTTGAATAAAGAACAAAATCATTAACGTTGGTAAAGATTACAAAACAATTACATATTTCAAATCAGCAATAAAATGGGACAACAGTGGTCTTATAAAATGTGCTTCTTTAGCTCATGTCATGCTACAAAATGCTATTTTTTAGGCTGGTCCAGCTAATACGCATGTGCGTTCTCGATGAAAACTGACGATGTCTCTATCTAAAAGGTGATTGACCCTTTTAACTGTAAGGTAGGATTTCACTTATACAACTGCCATGTTCAGCATTTTCTCCCATTCATAACCAAAATCACAAACTTAAGAGGAGCGTACACAGTATGTATACTTAAAACATTTAGTAATTGTGAACGTTTCATATAGTAAATGGTCTGCTCTTTTATAGGGCTTTTTTAACCTTAGCGGTATTCAAAGCGATTTACACTGTGACTCATTCACCTATTCACGCACACACACCAATGACGGCAGAGCTGCCATGCAAGGTGCTAACCTGCCATTGGGAGCAACTTGGTGTTCAGTGTCTTGCCCAAGGACACTTTGGCATGTGGAGTCCTGTGGGCTGGGAATCGAACTGCAAACCCTGCAATTAGTAGCCAACCTACCCTACCACCTGAGCCACAGATATATTGAATCTAGTCATATGTGACTCAATAACATATGCTACACTTAGGACTGACTGATCTCACCGTGAATTCGGTGAAATGTCCAAAGAGGGCACCAAAATCTAGTTGTATTTTTAGTTGTATATGATCTAATACAGTCAACAGGAATGCATATTTTATTAACTTTACTCCCTAACCCAAACCCTACATTTTAAAAACAACATATTTTAGAGTGAATAAACAAAGTCAGAATCATGCTCATCATTGTTGAATCACAGCTTAAATATTGCTTCATATATCCGTGTTATTACCATGTTTTTCTATAAAGTAATCATAGTATTAATAAGCAGCACCTTGACCCGTGACATACCTGATGGCAGCATATGAAGATGAGGAATACGCTGGAGAACAGACGGACAGCAAGACAAAGTGCCTTTCTGACATCAGCTCTCAGTGAACTAATGAGGGCCACAGCCTCGGCAGGCAGGATAAACATTATTTCTAGCATAATGTGGCTGCCAGTCGCTTATTTATGACCTGGCTTTTGTGCACTGGAAGCTAATAACGCTTAAAAAAACAGCGAGTGGAAGCCCTCTCCCTCAGCGTGCCACAGCCACTCCAGAGCCACATCAAACACGCTCGGATCCTGGCCTCGCTCCTGATAATTGTACACCTATTGTTCCCCAAGTCGGACCCGAGCAGTGGACGAAAGAGAAAATGGAGGCAGCGAGAGAGAGAGAGAGAGAGAGGGAGAGAGAGAGAGGAAAATCGGCCTCTATAATGAGTGCACTACAGCTGAGTAAATATGCTCTAAAACAATATAAACTGTTTAGGTGCCTAACTCCTGCTTGAGCTCACAGAAGATCATGCAAAACTCAGCACACAATACTGTAAATGAACATTCACAGTATTTGATAATACCTAGCTAAGTGTTTCAGAGTGGTTTCTAAGGTGGTTAGCTTACTGTGAAAAGAGTGAAGTACAATGGGGCTGTAGTGATGTAGTGTTGATATACTGTGGGGCTATAACTACAGGGGGAATTGTATCAATATATGCTAATAATTTTGAGATGGAAAGATAATGAAATTAAGATAATGCTTATTCAAAATAACCAGTTCAGAAAAGGGTGTTCTAGTGTTTATTGCTTATAAATAAATATGGGCCAAAAGATATGGGCAGTCGCACAGTTGTAATTAGACATTTTATATGATACACCTGTAATTAAAATGATCTGAACAGTAGCCCTTTTCCTCAATAGAGTTCCAGTCCTTGACAAGAAGGATTTTCTGGAAGTAAACATTTTAGAGGAACTACATTCCTGAAGAGACTTTTCCCTTTTGCGTTCACACCACTATCAGGCCAAATGAGGGCGTGCTTGTGCATGCGAGCCAGTGCATGCCAGTATCAGGTGCGTTCCCACTGTCACTTCTGGGGCTTCATCATGCCTCCTCAGGGCATTCTCAGGGCCTTCAGCCAATGGCCTTTGGCCCACCTACTACCCTTGGGCCAAACAAGTCCAATCAGGGATTGAGCTAGGTACAATGTCAAAGGAACTTATCAGATATGTATCCAATGCGCAATGGAACAGGCTAGTACATCATCCCACTGTTAGTGGAGAGACCAATTGGGACATCATGACAGTTACAGTTGGTGAGTTATTATCACTAATTTATCTTTTTAGCTAGCTAATATTTACATTCGATATAAACTCGATATTCTAGATAACTAGAAAACATGATACCTCAGCTTGAGCTTCCCTTTTGCTTGTGAAATGGGCAAGGTGTGTGACATTGGCACCAGGGCAGTGTATAAAGGGCAGGTTTTAGGGCAACGCTTCGGGGCTATTGGCCCGATGGTGGTAATGCAGATCGATTTTGGTCTTGAGACTCAAGGCTATATGCCAAGGCTGTCCAATTGATAGTCCTGGCTTAGACTGGCCCAAAAAGTGGCTATCATGTGATTCCTTTTGTTTTACTACTCCATTTTTCATTAAAGCAGTATAAAGTTAATTCAGGACCTAAAGTAGCTTTTAAAGAACATGTACTGTGTATGCACTCTCTATGGGTGTAGGGCGAGTTATGCGGCAGTTGTAAGGTTTGGGGTTTGTTCAAATCAGTAACCCTACATATGCACGAAGACAGAAAAAAACCTGAACTGTTACTCTGCTGATTAGCACATATTTCATGTAAATCAATCCTAACCGCTCCAACATGTACCGTATTTCAGAGCTGTACATCTGGGTAAGGTGTGAATTTGAAAAGGCTGATCAAAACAAATGAGGCCACACACACAGAGGACAATGAGAGTTCAGAGGTCAGGGGAATTTTTATGAGGTGTGATTTTTATGGCCATGAAAGTAAGAACAGGTTCTAGAGGGCCAGTGTTACCTTGATGTGACTGATAAGAGTAACATCTTCTGGCTGTAATTAGCAGCCACAATGAGTCACACATATATCAACTTGCTAATGAGACATGTGTGCAGAGCAGGTGAGTTTGCAGCTCTCTCCTGCAGACCTGTACATGAGTTGACTCTAGGATCATGGGAGCACATGCTTACACAATGTAGCCATTGTGTTGAGATCATACAGGGGTGGCTGCAAGACACGTAGACATCTTTTGCCAGTGCAACAAACTGATCTGACACAGAAAAAGGTTTTTCTCAAGAAACAGCTGTGCAGTGACCAACAGCATTCTCTCGTTCTCTTGCGGACAGTCGCAATGGCAAGGTGGCTGTAATTGAGTTGTAAATCCGATGTGGCTCTTTTTGCCTCGCATCAGAATTCAAAGCGATCGGCCTTCACCCCAAAGCAATGGCACCACTCCCCCTCTTTTGCCCAAAGTCCAGCAGCGCTCCTCGCACTGACAGATGCAGCGATCGGCTCGGACAGAGTGAATATGTAGCAGGATCTCACTGGCTCCATGCACACAGACTGCCACGTTCACTCAACGTCAACCTCCAAACTAGCAATTAACTCTCCAGCCCCGCTCAGCCCTCCTGTTTCCAATGAACTGCACGGCCCCGGGTGGGCTGACCCAGCCCCCAACAACAGTGAACCTCCTCATGCGTGGATCCAGAGGCGCCAGAGCCACTTTCTGCCGAGCCTTGAACACAGATACAAGGATCAAACACCATAGAAGGAAGTCGATTAATCTACATTCAGTATTCCGTAAGGATGTGCCTGAAGCGAATACCTTATTTGGAAAGGTTCGAATAATTACTTCAAAAGGAATTACGGATTTATCCGAATAATAGAAAACAATAATTATATGGTTGATTATCCAAAAAGGACAAGGATAAAGCAACATTTTTAATAAACTTATCCAAAATTACAAAGAATTTATGAATCTGTACAGCCACTATTTCTACAGTGTAAATCTTATGAATGAAAATGTGCTCGTTGTAATTTCGGATCGGATGGGTGTGGTCTCGACTCCATTTGTGGTCTCTGTTAATTGTGCATGTCTGGCGCTTGTCAAGTGTAACATTAACTAAGATGTGACATCATGGACACTTTCCTCTTCTTGAAATGCCTATGTTAATTTATAACACTATTCACATGTGATTCCTGTGTATTTATTTATAGCCTAAACCTGAACGTGATGTTAAATTCCTGACCTGAAGTGATGATTTCATGCTGGAGCTCATCTATCCATCTTTTAAAGTTGACCACATTTACTGGATATCCTCATCAGTGATTAAGGTTATTAACTAGTAAAAACTTTATTATGAAAAAAGTTCAAATGCTCCATAAAGGTTTAAATGCTGAGTATACATCTATTAGGAATATTCCTTCTATTGTAAAATGAAGAAACTGAAACTCTTTTTTGTTCTTCTTTAAACTGTGCTTAATTTGAAAATGTTATGTTCTTGAACTCTGGTAAGGTGCAATATAAATGTAACTGTTACGAACGCCGTTGAAGGCGCACCCACAGCCGATCACCGGAGATCCAGCTCACCTGAGTTCTAACCTGCTTTGATTGCCCTACAGCTGTTTCTCATCACTTTCCCTCTACTTAAACCTCACTTTCCCGTGCCTTCACTGCGAAGTCTTGTTTGCCCTGGCTGCATCACTGAGCGTTCTCTAAAACTCTATACCTGATCTCGATCCTTGTGAAACCGACCTTGCCCGAACCTGACCATTCTCCAGTCCGCCGCCTGTCCCGACCGAACCGCCTGCCTGATTACGACCCCCGCTGCCTGCCCCGACCAAAGCCTGCTTGACCACGAACTTTGTCGCCTGCAACATTCCTGTCTGCCCCAACCTGACCAAGCACGTCCCTGACCTGATTTAGTTCTTTCAATAAAAGACTGCAAATGGATCCTAATCTGTCTGAGCCCTCGTTACAGTAACATTATTATTATTATTTAACTAAATAAATGGTGTCCTATCATACTAATTCCTGATAGACTTGCTGGACTTTCACCTGTTTGTAGGCTATATTGATTTTATTAGAATTTGTTTTAATGTTTGAATTTATATTTATTATTCACTGCAAAATGTGTGCTTGACATTTCAAAATTCTGTTTCATGAAGATATTAATATCTGAAATACCAGGAGATACCACAGTTAACAACATATTCCACAGGTCATGTAGCCAGAAATTGAGCTTCATCTTGTATAAAAATATATATTTTTTTATATAATAATAACCATAATAATCATCATAATAATAATATTTATTATTATTATTATTATTATCATTATTATTACTATTAGGCTATTATTATGAAAAGGCATATGCAAGGCATATTTTAGTAATAGAAACTATAAATGTAAGAGTAACACTTAAAAATGGGCATTTCATTTAGGGTTTTAACACTTTCGGTCAAAGCACCACCCACATCCGGTTCTATCTATAGAAATATACAGATAATTTTGTCATATGAACAGATACAGATAAAAATACAGATAATGGCTTTGCTGCACACCCCTAATGTTCCTTGAAATGGATTGCTTCATTGTTGGCAAATGACAAGTGACAGTTTTATACCCTTATCTAGTGTATGTGTATTCTACATTGTGTGTATTGTGTACATTTGATATGTAAATTGTTGTGTAAGTATGTGTACATTTGTTATGTAAATTGTGTTGTGTAAATATGTTGTTATTGTAAAGTGGTTTATGTCTCGTCACTGTCATTACTGCAATGTTGATCGGAACTGCACACAAGAATTTCACCTGCTGTTGCACTCGTGTACACAGTAGTGTGACAATAAAGTGATTTGATTTGAGTAAACTGATGAAGACTGAGATTTCATCAGCATCATAAATGACCACATTTGAACAAACTCTCAGACAGTGATTTAATATATAAACCACAGTTTTAAGCTACCACTGGCATTGCATTTACTTTAATTTCTACAAATGTGTTCACTTGGTCATAATTCAGTGAGGGCTGAAATGAAGGCACTTAATGGAACACACTATAATGTAAACTATATTGCATTAAGTGCACTGACGTTTAGAAGCAGAGTGATAAAGCTAATGGCGAGAATTAAAAGATTCCATTGTCCTGCTTTAGTGAAAGTGACAGAATCTTAAACTGATTGTCATTGATGACAAATGTAAAGAAACAAATCAAGACTTAAGAAGACACCAGAATCATTAATAGGGGCCTATTGTATCTGTTAGTTGTCTAATGATTATTCTGCATCCAATGGCTCAGTCTTGTAATATATGATGCTAGCAACATCAACGTCATGGGTTTGACTCCCATGTAAACTTATACTGATAAAATGTATTTCTTGAATGCACTGTGTTTTGTAGGATTAAATCTTCTAACTGGGAGTCTATGGGAGTCCCTAGAGCCATATGGTAAAATGCTGTGAAATTTGGCTCGCTAATTGTGGAGAGTCTGGTGCCAGTTTTTGGCCAGTCTCTCAAACCATCTAGCCCCACCAACCATTCATATTTGTTTTGTACATTTTAGCCTTTACCTTTTGAACCAAAATTCAGATAGGGCTGAATTCAGTCTTTTCTAAAGTTAACTCAATCCTCTCGTCCAGGTTAGATCAGAAACTCTCATGAATATGTTCAGGAAGACAGTAGCAGAGCAGTATTTTCCACCGAGGGCTGTTAGTAATGCTCGTCTCTCCAAGTATTGGTTGCAATGGAGGAGGTTAGTAGCCAGTAGGAATAATTACACTAGTGTGAGTGATGAGCATACTCCTGAGGCCAGATGACATGGGCTAAAAGCTGTACCGCACCGCAGGGTTCACACAGCGCTAATGAGAACTTGGGCCGAGTCCCTTTCACCTTCACTGTTCACTAATTACTGAATCACATTTGTATGCACAAACACATATCCTGTTATTTCCTTACTAAGACTTACAGTGTCTCCATGTATGAAACCCTTCTTTATGTGCATATGATTGTATATATGTGTAGATGAAAAATGGGCTGCTTTTGTATATGTCTGGTAAAGTTGCATGGAGCATTAGACTTTCGTGAAATCACTCATTAAGGGGTTTTATATTCCCATGTTTATGTTCTGTCGTTGCAGAACAAAACCCTAAATGAGGGTGAGCTGGAGGACTTGAAAGGGCTACCATAAACAGATCATGATGTTTTCTGCTATTATGTTACTTTGCTCGTTAGACCAAATTTGAGGCATAGTGGTCTAATTTAGCCTTATTAAATGTTCAGAAAGGCTCAGGTTAGGGACAAGATATAAGACTATTGTGTTCTCATAGAGGGACATTAACAAGCGTTCTGATACAAAAGAAGTTCTTTTTTAAAATGCCTGCTTCCACTTTGAGCTCATCCACACCATAAGGCAACAAGGAAACATAACAGTGAACATGACACATGAAAAGTGACAATGAACATTTGAACCTGACTAAACCAAACATTAAGCACTTTTAACTTACATCTGTAAACAAGCTTTGAGCGAAACCTTGGAGGAGTGATGTCATTGACCATAAGCCAGCGAGTGCAGGATGAAGAGGCTCTCAAGAGCTTTAGGGTTGTTTCATTAGATGGCTGGGCAGCGTGGGCAGCAATACACTCATGGGTAAACTGTAAACTGCTGCCCTTTACTGAGAAGAATTAGATTTAAGGGCCTTGAAGTTCAGAAACAGAAACAACAAGAAAAACATCAAAGTTTAATCGCATTGTTCGGCTTTAGCAAAAGTGACAAGAAAGTAACCAAGTAATCATCCTGGTTAATCAAAATCAAATCAAATCACTTTATTTTCACACTACTATGTACACAAGTGCAACAGTAGGTGAATGTCTTGTGTGCAGTTCCGAGCAACATAGCAGTCATGACAGTGGCGAGACATATACAAATTTACAATAAACAACATATTTAAACAACACAATTTACATATATGTGGCACGGTGGAGGGTGGGGCCGGGTCGCGACTCAACACGCCCGGTCCCGTATTAGGCTAATCAAGCCACCGAGAGGGATAAAGGCCGACTGCAGAGGACGGTGCGAAAGAGAGAGATCGTTCACGGACATGTCCGTTGTCTTATGTGTTTGTCTTTTGAGTTTCACATTAAACCTTTAGTTTGTATGTCAAGCCGGTTTCTCACCTCTTCCTTGCCCATGAGCATGAACTTCTTTACACTGGTGCCGAAAGCTCGGGAAGGAAGAGGGATACGCCGTAGCGGAGTTATCGCCACTACCCCAATGAAGCAGCCGCGGCCATTTGCCCGGGGACGAAGGGCCCAGCCGCCTGGAAGCGGAGGAACGGCTGCCGACCGCGAGCGGGGAGGGGCTCCGAGTCCGACCGCCTGGAGCGAGGAAACCGCTGCCAGGGGCGGGGGAGGCCCCTTCCGATCCCCGAGAACGCGGCGGGGCATTCCATCCGCCAGGGGCTGGAGAGCTACCTCTGATCCGCCCGGAGAGGCGCGGCTGCTGTTCGGTAGAGGGTGGAGGAGTGGCTGAGGAACAAGCTACGGCGTATCGGAGAACCGGCGAGTAAGTTTTTTTTTTATCTCTCTCTCCTCCCTCTCTCACTGCCGCTCTGCGTTGGCTTTTATCCCTCTCGGTGGCTTGATTAGCCTAATATGGGACCGGGCGAGTTGAGTCACGACCCGGCCCCGCCCTCCACCGTGCCACAATATACTTACACAACACAATAAAAAATAAGAGTATATAAAAATATATATGCAGTAGTTATATTGTGGAGAATATATTTGACAGTCCAGTGTGAGATAATAAGATGAAGATTAATAAAGTGCAATGCTGATTGTTGATTGTGAGAGATCAATTGTTCAATAGTCTGATTGCTTGAGGGAAGAAGCTGTCATGTAGTCGGCTGGTGCGGGTCCTGATGCTGCGATACCGCCTGCCTGATGGAAGCAGTGAGAGCAGACCATGGACTCAGGTGGCTGGAGTCTCTGATGATCCTCCAAGCTTTTTTCACATACAGCCTGTTATATATATGTCCTGGAGGGAGGGAAGCTCACCTCCGATGATGTTTCTGGCAGTTCGCACTACCCTTTGCAGGTCTTTGCGGTTGTGGGCGGTGCTATTGCCACACCAGGTGGTGATGCAGCCAGTCAGGATGCTCTCTACAGGACTGGTATAGAACCATGTGAGGATGTGGTGATTCATTCCAAACTTCCTTAACCGTCTCAACAACGTTCACAACGGCCTCAGTTGTGCTCCTGACACCAGCGTGTCAGAGTGTACACCTCCTCTCTGTAGGCTGTTTCATCATTGTCAGTGATCAGACCTAACACCGTCGTATCGTCAGCAAACTTAATGATGGCATTGGAGCTAAGTGTTGCCACACAGTCATGTGTGTATAGGGAATACAGGAGTGGGCTGAGAACACAGCCCTGCGGGGCTCCAGTGTTGAGGGTCAGTGATGAGGTGATGATGCTGCCCATTTTAACGCCTGACGTCTGCCTGACAAGAAATCCAGGATCCAGCTGCACAGCGAGCTGTTTAAGCCCAGAGCCTGGAGTTTCTCATCAAGTTTGGAGGACACTATGGTGTTGAATGCTGAGCTGTAGTCTACAAACAGCATTCTCACATATGTGTTCCTTTTTTCCAGGTGGGAGAGAGCAGTGTGTATTGTAGATGTAATTGCATCATCAGTGGAGCGGTTGTTGCGGTAGGCAAACTGCAATGGGTCCAATAAGGTGGGCACCACAGAGCAGATGTGAACTCTGATTAACCTCTCAAAGCATTTGCTGATAATGGGGGTCAGAGCAACAGGACGCCAGTCATTTAGGCAAGTGATTTTGGCTTGCTTCAGTACAGGCACAATGGTTGACTTTTTGAAGCATGTGGGGACTACAGACAGGGATAGGGACAGGTTGAAAATATCTGTAAAAACACCAGCCAGTTGGTTCGCGCACGCTCTGATGACGTGGTCCGGAATGCCGTCTGGACCCACGGCTTTACAGATGTTCACCTGTCAGAAGGATCGGGTTACATCCACAACAGAGACGGAGAGTGAACCAACCTCTGTAGCATCGGCCGTGAGTGCTCTCTCCACGAGGGTGGTGTTGTTGTCCTCGAAACGAGGTTACTTTCACAACCTCCGTCCCCTGATGGAGGGAACGAGACGTTGTGCCAATGTAGTGACACTAAGGGTCACACTTGGGAGCCCCAAACACCTCTGATCTTTGAGAAAATGTCAATGGGAATTGACGAGTGGAATTTGCCTGCCACTCCCCCAGACATACGGGTATAAAAGGAGCTGGCTCGCAACCACTCATTCAGTTTTTGTGCTGAGGAGCCGAGACAAGGTCCCGGCCATTTCAGTGGGTAGATCAGTGTTGTGGCAGGAGGGATTCAATATCTCTTTCCCATCCCTCCAGAGGTTACGAAAGTAACCAGGACATTCCCTATCTGTCACTCACTCGACGTTGTGTCGATGTAGTGACACTAGGGGTCCCTAAACACCACGACTAACTGATCTGTGTTACGTGGACTGGCAGTGCAAGACATACAGACCATTGTGTGCCTCGTAGCCAGCGTACCTGATCACGTAACCTCACCCAACATTCTTACAGGCGAATGTTCCAACATGTCTTGTTGGAAGTATCTCGTGTGGAGAAGTCCCATGGTAGGTCCTACCCAAGGGGGGAGGAGCTCTACAAACATGGTGACTGGGAAGATGCGATTTACCAACAGGGAAACCATTTGCAGAAGATACATCATACAGTGTTACCTACAGGCAACCAATGCATGTGGAGCACCTACCCCAATATAGGGCCTAGTTAGCACACATACTGGGCTGGCAGCGAGTTTCTCCAAAAACTTGCCCGCCACAGGGCAAATAAGGAAGGCAATCCAGGGTCCACAATATTGTTAACACGACTGGGAGTAAAAGCGCATGTCTTCAACTTGGGGAGGGTAAAGGTGCTATGCGCAAGCGGTACACCTGGCCAGCTGTCCTGGAACTTACCTGCTCGTACCTGACAACACACGGGATGAGACCATCTCATCCAGAGTTTGTAAAACCCCGCAAAAGTGTTGGATGTTGCCCAGCATGCTGCTCTGTAGATGTCTGCTAAAGAGGCACCATTGGTCAGGGCCCAGGAGGCTGGCATACTCCTAGTAGAGTGGCTCGTAGCCCCAAGGGGGGGGGGGGGGCATGTCCTGGGCATGATATGCCATAGCGATGGCATCAATGACCCAGTGGGTGATCCTCTGTTTGGAGACATTGCTCCCTTTCCGCTCTCCACCAAAGCAGACAAAGTTCTGCTCTGAGATTCTAAAGCTCTGCGTGCGATCCACATATATGCGTACAGCATGCACGGGACACAGCAACGCTAAGGCTGGGTCTGCCTCTTCCTGGGGCAGCACTTGCAGGAGCACCACCTGATGGGAACCTTGGGCACATAGCCCGGTCGGGGTCTTAGGATCACATGAGAGTAGCCTGGACTGAACTCCATGCATGTTTTGCTGACAGAGAATGCCTGCAGGTCCCCTATCCTCTTGATGGAAGTGAGTGCAGTCAGAAGGGCAATCTTCAAAGAGAGTGCCTTTAGATCAACTGACTCCAGAGGCTCAACTGGAGCTCCCTGTAGGCCCTGAAGGACCACAAAGAGGTAGCTCAGGCCTGAGTGATCGTGTCTACCACTGCAGGTGGCAGGCCAATAGGTCTTCCACGTCCTGTCCAAGGGCCAGACATGGTGGTTCCAGATGTCTGGTCATGGGTGCCAGATGGTGCCCTGTCCCTGAGAAAGAAGGTTCTTCCTCAGGGGAATTTTCTATGGAAGGGCTGCCGTGTGGAGCATGAGGTCAGTGACTGTTAGATAATTTTGTCATTCAATGTATTTAATTTATTTTCTTGATCTGCAATCCCCATCTCGATGCGGCTCAGCTGAGGGAAGAAAGAAATGACACCCAATGCTATCAAATCCTTCTTCAACGTTTATTGTTCATCACTTCGTTATATGGTCTAGAAAAACCACATTCTACTGGACCCCCACCAATAAAATAGTTCTTTATCTTATATGGGTATAACATATATGTTTGAGCTACATGGGATACGTGAGGGTGCAGAGACAGGAAACTCATTCCTATAGAACATCCTTTGAACAGGGAGCAGCTGCAGCTACACCAACAAAAGATGTTTAAAAGAGGCCTCCATTATTCCACAGTGACCTAACTAGGACGACCTGCTCCTTGTCCTCCCTGACCTTGCACAACATCTGTGCTAGTAGGCTCACTGGGGTAAACACATACTTGCGCAGCCCCAGGGGCCAGCTGTGTGCTACACATTGCCATTGCTGACTCCAGTGTAGGAGACGGCGGGCAAGTTTCGACATGCATCAAGAGCGTACACCGCCTTGGCGGTTGATATACGCTACTGCAGCCATGTTGTCTGTCCTGACCAACACATGCTTGACCTGGATCAATGGCCGAAGCCTCCGCAGGGCGAGCAACACTGTCAGCAACTTGAGGCAGTTGATGTGCCAGTGCAGTCGTGGGCCAGTCTAAGTCCGGTGAATGCACACCCGTTGCAGGTCTAACCTCAACCGGGCATGGGGGACCAAGGGGACAATCGTGACGGACGTAACGGTGGGTGGGGCCTCATGACGGGGCAGAGCCTGAAGTGCCACAGGTGGCCGTGCTGAGTCCAGGGACATCAATGCACTTACCTGGCTCCGTATACTCACTGTAGGAGTGGTCTGGGACAGGGGAGGAGGGAAATTGTCCTCACGGCCTGTCGTGACTGTCCTGTTGTGATAGTCCTGTCGTGGGCATGATTGTGTCACATTGGGGCACATGCAGGCAGTGGGCCCAACTCTGCAGTGCGTACCTGCCATGGTACCCAGCAGCCGTGATTACGTCACCTAATGTGTGACCCAGGAAGTGACCTCCTGTACCAACAGGGTGGACATCGCCTGCCTGAGAGACCGCAACGTGACCTTCATTGCCTGGAGGGTGAGATCGGTTGATGAGCACAGCTCCTGTATCGATCTAGGTTCAGAAATACCCTCATGCAGTTCTCCAAGCGCCTCGGCTTAGTGCACTTGCAGGAGAGCCGTAGCCTGCGGGGTGGAGGCGGCATGTCAAGTGGCACTGTAGGCCTTAGTTGCCAGTGACGATGTAAACCTACAGGCCTTGGATGGGAGTCTCGGTCGGTCTCAGACGGTTCCACCAGGTGGTGGTGCTCTGTGGGCACAGGTGCACCACAATGGCCTTATCAACCTGGGGAATTGCAGAGTACCACCTGGCAGCCCCACCATCGAGGGTAGTGAGAGTGGAGAAGCTCAGAGACCGGGTCTGGGCAGTTAAAGGTACTAGCCGCAACCTTGTGAGCTCCTCATGCACCTCCAGGAAGAAGGGGACCAGGGCGAGGCGTGGCCGTGAACGGATTCATAAGGCTGTGAGGGTTCAGGATGGGGTGGAGGTTTCCACAAATGGCTGACACATGCAGCTGCCCAGGCAAGCATGCCTGTCAGCTGCGCATGGCGTCAGACTGAACCAGCCCACTCTCCATTGCTGTAATCGAATGAGATCGCAACCTTGCCCTGAGACGAGCTGCCGGTCCCATCGCAGATGTCACTGGGGCAAACGAGTGTGCTGGGGAATGGGAGGTCAATGGGGAGCTACCCGGTGGAGCGACTCCCCTCTGGGGAAAGCCGCGACTGCAACGTTGCCATAATCATGCTCTCTCAGTGAGAACATGACCTGTCCATGAATGCTGTCACCAGCAAGTGAGGCAGCGATCGTGGCTGTTGTTAGCGGAGAGGTAACTATCGCAACCAGGAAATATACACAAATGGAAAGGAATCTTTAAAAAGACGCTGTCTGTGAGTGCCACACTTTTAGAAGGTAAATATACTCTTTTAGAGGAACAATATAATCTTATAAGCTGCTGAAGCACCCAGGGGCGTTCTCTGCACTCAACTGGTGCAAGAGGGGGTGAAGCCGCTGTAATGCACCGTAAATCCAACAGCTTTTGTAGAGGTGAATAGATCGGCGGAGGAATTCAGTTTGCTGAAACACAACCGCTTGGCTCTGAAGAAAATATCTGAATGAGTGGTTGCAATCCAGTTCCTTTTATACTCGTATGTCAGGGGAGTGGCATGCAAATTGCACCGCCAATTCCCATTGGCCTTTTCTCAAAGATCAGCTGTGTTTGGGGCTCCCAAGGGTGAACCCTAGTGTCACTACATCGACACAACATCGAGTGAGTGACAGATAGGGAACAGTTTATTATATTATATTATATTATATTACAATTATAGCGGAATTTTTAAATATTGTGGTTGAAAGAGGTCTGCACAGGCATTAAGATGAAGCCCAAACCCGCAATCACTCACTTTATTTAAAAAACTTGCATTTTATTTAATTATCGTAGACAACATTTAAAAAAATAATTTAAAACAGAACACTCAAATTAACAAGTCATAGCAGCTTATACAAGAGACCAATGACACAAATACACATACACACACACACACACACACACATGACACACATATATATAAAGGAACAACAAAATATATAGATGTATAGATATAGTAGTATAGTAGTGTATGCAGGTACAGTAATACATTTAAGCAATAGGTAAATTTAGCATGGTATAATAGTAATTATTCTCATTAATTACATTTTTCTGGTGATGTGGAGAGAGAGAGAAACCAAAAATATGGATATAAACTCATTGAGTGATATCAATACAATTTGAAACAATCATAGTTATAATAATAATATTTGTAGTAGTCGTAATAATAGTCTGCGATGGACTGGCGACCTGTCCAGGGTGTACCCTGCCTTTCGCCCAATGTTAGCTGGGATAGGCTCCAGCCCCCCGCGACCCTGTACGCAGGATAAGCGGTTGACGATGGATGGATGGATGGTAATAATAGTAACAATAATAATAATAATAACAACAATAATAGTAGCAGTAGTAATAATAATAACAATAGTAGTAGTAGCAGTAATAATAACAACAGTAGTAGTAGTAATAATAATAATAATAATAATAAAATAATAATAATATCATCTCAGCTTTATGACATTTTAGACCAGTCAATAAAGTGTTTGCCGATATACACAACTCTCTAGGTCTGTGAGCAGCTCCGCTACCGCCGGTGAGTACAACCAACAGACCACCCCCCCCCCGACACAGACACTAATCCCACCACCAATCCAACCGGCCCCCCTCCCCGCTGCCGGCAATACTCAACCCCTCTACCAGCAGTCACACCCCTGTGCTCCACTGTGTCTTCCTGCACCAGTTAGCTCCCCAGCCAAAGACACCACTTCCAACTTAGATAGCACTTCGGCACAGTCCCTTTAAATGAGTGAAGGGGCTACCAGCAGACGTGGGAAAGGGAGGGGCCAGGCAAACCAAAAACTGAACTGGTGATGCCCATGCCGTCAAGACGCGCCAATCACACCCACCAACTGCACTAGAACAGCCGTCAGACCCAGACAGTTAATAAAGTATATAAATGATAAGAATTATTTATAATGTTTAATTCTGTAATAATATAAATATCAACACCCCCCTCTACATCCCTTGGGCCCACCATCCATTGGAGAATCCGCAGGAGTCGGGAGCGCTGCCATATGGGTGGCAGTGAAGGCCAGGGGTCTTGAGTATTCGGCCTTCTTGGAGTCCTGAATAGGGCCCCAGTAGGGGACTCCATAGTGATGCTGGGTGACTTCACTTCATGTGGGAAATGACAGGGACACCTGGAAAGTCGTGATTGAGAGAATCGGCCTCCCCAATCTGAGCAGTGGTGGAGAGCTGTGTCCTCAAGTTCTTAAATTTCTCAAGGGGCAGTAACCGTCGAACACCATAGTGGACACTGGTGGACAGGGAAGCCGTCCGACTGAAGAAAGAGGCCTTCCGGGATTTGTTGCCCTGGAGGTCTCCGGAGGCAGTTGCAAGGTAAAGACAGGCCGAAATGCTTCAGCCTCTGCTGTGAGGGAGGCAAAGCAGTGGGTGTGGGAAAAGTTCTGAGAAGCCATGGAGAAGGACTTTCAGTCCACACCAAAGTGCTTCTGGAAAACCATCCGCCACCTTAGGAGGGGGATATGGGGAACCATCCAAGCTGTATACAGCAAAGATGGGACTCTGTTGACCTCAACCGAGGAGGTTGTTGGGTGGTGGAAGGAACACTTTGAAGAACACCTGAATCACAACACGCCCTCTATGCTAGAGGCAGTGCCGGAGGCTGATGGGGGATCAGATTCAATTTCCCTTGGAGGGTCACTGAGGTAGTCAAACAACTCCGCAGTGGCAAAGCCCCGGGGATTGATGAGATTCAACCAGAAATGCTGAAAGATTTGTATGTGGAGGGGGTGTCATGGATGACACGCCTCTTCAACATTGCGTGAAGTCTAAGACAGTGCCTAAGGAGTGGCAGAATGGGGTGGTGGTTCCCCTCTTCAAAAAGGCGGACTGTGCCAAATACAGGGGTATCACACTTCTCAGCCTCCCTGGTAAAGTTTACTCCAAGGTCCTGGAGAGGAGGGTTAACCCTAACCCCTGGGCGCCTCCCTAGGGAGGTGTTTCAGGCACTTCCAGCTGGGAGGAGGCCTCGGGGAAGTCCCAGGACTAGGTGGAGAGATTACATCTCCACTCTGGCCTGGGAACGCCTGGGTGTCCTCCAGTCAGAGCTGGGTAATGTGGCTCGGGATAGGGAAGTTTGGGGCCCCCCTGCTGGAGCTGCTGCCCCTGCGACCCGACATCGGATAAGCGGTTGAAGATGGATGGATGGATGGATCAATACCACCAACAGTATCAATAATAGCAATAACAATAACAACATTTTTAACAGTGTAGTAACAGTAAACATACACAGTTTTACCAAGGCTCACCAGCATACCAGATAAAGGGGGGGGGGGGGACTTTGCCAGGTGAAGAACATTTAGAATCATGGTAAAAGTCACATGAAGTCCTCTTTGCAACCTGAACTTCTTCAGATGTCTAATGTTTTTGACACATGCACTAAAATAAGCTAGATGCAGCACAAGGAAACCGAACACAGGTTTTTTGAGATGCATTTAAAAAACTTAAGTTCATTCTAATGGTGGCTAAAAATTAGCCGGTTCTGTGCGATACACAGTACAGAATGCTGTGAATGCACAGATGTCTGTCCAGGGCATTTACATATAAAATGCAAAAACATATTCAGTGTGAACTGCGCTAATTTGTCTGCGCATATGCGTGCAACAAGAAATAAATATTAGATTTAATATATAATATTTAATATCAATAATTAATATCTATTAAATCAATGTAACCTATATTACATTAAATTTATACAGTTTATTATCAAAATATGTAGAGTAATATTAACTTAGTTTTCATTAAAGTTGAAGTGTGTAGCTTTTTTAGTGTTAAAATGAAAGCTAAAGCTAAAGGTTAACGCATGAGATTAATTGAAAAAGTTTAATACATACATTTTTCTAGATCACGATTAACACATTTCTGTTAATACAGCATAAACCAGCATAAGCACTTGTGTTTAACTTGATGTGTCTGCCTGGAGTCACTACACTAATGCACACTTCACAACATCACAACAGTGATTCAGTGATTCAGTGTCAGTGATAAAAAGGAGAAAGGACCTCTTAACTCTATTTGATGAAAAAGTTGGGTCAGTATGAAAAATGTTAATAAAAACAAAAAGGAGTGATTTGTAAATTATATTCACCCTTTGCTATATTGAAAATACTACAATTATATGATGTATTTCCTAGTTTTTTTAATGTACAGTAATTTCAACTAAGATGATTGCAACACGCTCCGAGTCAGGGGCAATTTAAGACTAATAACAATTTGTTGAGTTGAAATAACAAGGTGATGTGAAACAGGAGATGGTAAACAGGTGATGCAATCGTGTCATAGTATAATAGGAGCCTCCAAAAACAGCCTAGTCCTTCAAGAGCAAGAATCCTTCGAGACTTGTCAATTTGCCAACAGAGGCTTCAGCAAATAATCCTGCACTTTGAGAACATTGTTCCCCAAAGACAAATTGGAAGGATTTTGGGCATTTCAAATACCAGTGCATAAGGGCAAAACGAAAACCACTTTCGAATGCACATGATCTCTGTCTTAAAAACATCATTTATCAGTAACCACTTTCGAATGCACATGATCTCTGTCTTAAAAACATCATTTATCAGTAATTGATGTCATGAACATGGGCTTGGGATTGTCACAGTGTGTTTCCATTATGTATGAATTCTCAGTTCTTGTCAGTTCTTGTTTGTTGCTTTATGAGTTCACGTTTTCATTATCGGTTTCACTATCATCATCATTTTCATTAAAAGCCAGCAATTAGATCCAGTGTCTCCCGTCTCACCTCAGCAACTACTTGTTACAAGGATTACTGAAAAGCAGAAGCACAACATCAACACAGTCCAGAAGCATTGCCGACTCCTCTGGGCTCGGTCTCATCTTAGTGATTTTTGGTCGAGTCCACGTTTCAAATAGTTTGTGAAAAACACAGCCGTTGTGTTATTTGGGCCAAAGAGGAAAAGGGCCAACCAAGATGTTATCAGCATCAGGTCCAAAAGCCATTGTCTGTATGGGTCAGGGGTGTGTCAGTGCCTATAGCATGGGTAATTCACACATCTGTGAGAACACCATGAATGCAGACAGAGTTGTAAAAATTTTGGAGCAACATATACTGCCAACCAGCACAGTCATTTCCAGGGATGTCCTGGCATGTTCAGAAGGACAACTTCAAACCAAATACTGGCAGAATAAGCAGAGAGTGCTGGTGCTAAATTGGCCTGCCTGCAGTCCTGACCTGTCTGCAATTCAGAATGTGTGGCACATTATGAAGCACACCATATGACAAGGAAGACCCTGTTCAATTGTGCAGCTAAAGACCTACATAATGATGATTGGGGGAAAATCCACTTTTTAAACTTAACAAACTTGTGTCTTCAGTGCCCAAATGCTTAATAAGTGTTATTAGAAGAAATGGTGTTGTTTCAGTGTTAGTGTTTAATTTACAAAGAGCACTTTGGGAACACGTCTCAGTTGTGACCAGCTGTGAATATGTATGCAACACGTCAATGAACATTGACTGGAATTTATAGCCTCTGCTGATGTAATCATTGGACGCACCTGGCTCAGTGGCTATAAATAGATGCGTCTCTGGTGCATCATCAGGTATTTCATCTGAAAGGCAGTCCCGGGGCATCCCAGTGCGGCAGAAAAGCGCAGCATCTCATTCCGCTTTTTTCAGGGAACAAGGGTTACATACGTAACCCTGAGACGTTCCCTTTACAAAAAGCTTCACTTTGATGCTGCGCTGAAGAGTGCTTTGGGAACGAGAATACCCACGCTGCCGCACTGTGGCTGTCCGGACCCCCTACGGTTGTGCAGTGTGCTCACAAGAGCGTAAGAGGGCTCAGACATGAGCTTGAGATGTCGACTCAAGGACATAAGAGCCCGGAGTGGTATGAACATCCAAGCTGTAGAATCTAATGAATTTGTGCGGAGAGGACCAGCCTGCCACATCACAGACATGCTGTAGAGGGACTCCTCTGGCCAAGGCTTAGAGGAGGTGAGCCCTCTGGTAGAGTGAGCCCTGATACCTACTGGCGAAGCTTGACCGCACGCCTCATAGGCCAGGGCAATAGCATCCCTCACCCAATGCGACATAGTCTGCTTGGTGGCGGGCGCCCTCCTGTTGTGGCCCCCATGGCAAATAATTGTTGCCCTGACTTACGCCACTGGCTAGTGTGGTAGACATAAGTATGAAGGGCACAGACTGGACAAAGTCTGTGAAGTCTTTCCTGCTCCGGCATTACAAATGGCGTGGAGCAGAAGGCTTCGAGAGTGACCAGATGTAAGATCGAGAAAGGTACCTGTGGCAGGGCGGAGGGTGGGGCCGGCTCGTGACTCGACACACGCAGTCCCGTATCAGGCTAATCAAGCCGCTGAGAGGGATAAAGGCCGATCGCAGAGGGTGGTGCGGCAGAGAGAGATCCTTATGGACACTGGTGGTGCGGCTTGATTAGCCTGATAAGGGACCGGGTGTGTCGAGTCACGAGCCGGCCCCGCCCTCTGCCCTGCCACAGTACCTTAGGCAGGTAGTCAGGATGAGGATGCAAATTTAATTTGGTCATTCCTGGGGCAAACTCTAAACATGCTGGCAAAACAGACAGAGCCTGTAGGTCCCCAATTCTCTTTAGAGAGGTAATCTCCATAAGAAAAACCATCTTGAGAGTCAGAAGTCTGTCAGACGCTGACTCTAGAGGTTCAAAGGAGGTCTCAACCAGACCCTCCAGGACTATTGCTAAGTCCCATGAAGGGGTCCTGGAAAATCCGAAGCACCAGAAATTCAGCTGACATGAACGTGGACCTCCTTGATGGTTTATGTAAGGGACTACTGCTGTATTGCCCACCC
This sequence comes from Moxostoma hubbsi, assembly GCA_032164185.1. NCBI lineage: Eukaryota > Metazoa > Chordata > Actinopteri > Cypriniformes > Catostomidae > Moxostoma > Moxostoma hubbsi. The sequence continues at coordinate 25,546,341 of JAVLUX010000044.1, read as the reverse complement.
GCACCAAGACATGGCAGCCCCTGGATGAAGTATTTCACGGCCTAGAAATACAGCCATCAACTCGAGACTGTTACTGTGACAACCGAGCTGACGACCCTCCCATTCCCCTTGAGCTGGACGACCAGTCAAGACCGCTACCCAGCCCGTCAGGGAGGCATCTGTTGTTAGCAGCCTGCGACAACGAGACGCACCTAGAGTGGGACCCAAGGTAAGAAACCGGGGTCTGAACCACATAGAAAGGGAATGAAGCCCGTGGTGCGTAACCCTTATTTGCCCTAGGGGATCGGCCCACTGGCTTTCAGCCACAGCTGGAATGGTCTCATGTGCAGAAGACCCAAAGGGATCCAGATGCCATGAGACCTAGTAATCGTTGATACTGACAAACAGTGCAACTTGGCCTAGCCTGACTTTGCTCAGGGTGTTTTGAATGTACTCGATTTGAGCAGGAGACATGCTTTGTTTTTGAGCCACCCTTCTAGCAGGATAGGGATGGGTCTGGGTGGCCGACAGCCCCGCCCCTGAGTGTGGCGAGGAAAAAACTGCCCAAATGTTTCCTTGTGGCTTTTCGCCTCCTGGAACCTGGAGATAACTGTATTCATAGCGTCCCCGAATTAGGCCAGAAGGTGAAGCCGGGGCATCAAGAAGAAAAACTTTGCCCTTATCCTTGATGCCCAAAAGGTTGAGCCATAAGTGTCTTTCTGTGCTGACTAAAGCAGACATATACCAGCCAATGGCACGGGCTGTCTGCTTGGTCACACGGAGAGATAGATCCGTGGCTCTACGAAGCTCAGAGAAAGATTCCTTGTCGAGCGTGGTACCCGCACTAAGGTCCTTTAGCAGGTCAGCCTGGAATGCCTGCAAGACTGCCATAGTGTGCAGAGCAGCACCAGCCCGACCTTGCTTGATAAGCCCTCCCCACTAGCATGGAGGTAGTCCTGCATGGCTTTGTGGGGAGAGTGGGTCTCTTTAGTGATGATGTCGAGCCAGGCGAGAGATAACCCACAAGTGTCTCATCTACCGGCGGCATCAACGAATAGCCCTGTGTCTCAGCACCTACGATAGTTGAATATGTAGACATCGAGAGCACGAAGACACAGGAAGGAGAAAGCTCGTCATGGAGGTCATCAAAGAAAGGAAGGGACTAATATAGCGTTCCCTTTTTTTTTACCACCAGACAGAAATCTGTGTTATAGTTTGGAGTATTTGCGGGAGGAGGGGGGGGGGTCTCTTGTTCGCGTGGCCAGTCTAGCTGTAGTCTGGCCACAGCCCAAGTATCCACCTCAAGTAATTTCTCAACCGCTTTATTATTGTGCGTGGAATGTACAGAGGTTCAGCGCCCCCCCCTCGTGAAACGAAGAGACGCCGAGGTGCGCTTCAGGCTTACAAGAAGGATCAGCTGGATCTGGGGAGAGAGCGAGTGATATATCTGGTGGACCAGTCTCTCGCTCCTCAGCCAGATATATGCGAGAGCCCCACGATGAAAGAGTGGGCACTGACTCATTGGTAGTAAGCGAGACGAGTGCGAAGCATTTCGACTGTAAACATCGCAAGGCTCGCACCTGCCCCGCCCCAACGCAAGAGCAGCATGCTCTTCCCCAAACACACAAAACAAAAACTGATGTGTGCGTTTCAGCCATAGAGCGCAAACATGGGAACACACACCGGTTGTTTTGTTTATCGATCATTCTTTTTCTTTTTCAGAGGAAATAGAAAGGAGAAAAGGTTCACTGCGCGCTGCCTAACAGAATCTAACTCCTAACAGAGGAAAGAAAGTTTAACAGGCTCGTGATAGCACACAGTACAGAATGGCTCTGAAGACGAAAAATCTGATGACGCACCGGTGACGCATCTATTTATAGCCACTGCGCCAGGTGCATCCAATTGTTACATCGGCAGAGGCTATAAATTCCGGTCAATGTTCATTGACGTGTTGCATACATATTCACAGCTGGTCACAACTGAGACGTGTTCCCAATGCGCTCTTCAGCGCAGCATCATAGTGAAGCTTTTTGTAATGGGAACAAGTATTTTCAACCTATATAAAGTAAATTTTAATTGCCACAGAACAACACCAAATTACTAATCAGTAAAACAGAATGAGACATTTTTGTTTGCATGCGCTTTTCATGTGGATTTCAGAGCAATGATTTATGCTGCCATTGATGCACTGACCTGAATCGTGAATGTGACTTCACGATTGCTGTAGCAAAGCGGATAACCGCAGTCTACCGGCAGATTAATATTGTGGAGTTTGAGAGTAATGCCCATTGCAATGAATATGCAACCTATGTGGGGACTAGTTCTTTAAATTAGTCAAACTCCAACTTAGACTTTTGGAAATGTTTAATATTACTTGAATTGGTGCTATTTTAGTGCAATTCTATCTATATACTGTCTTTGTACAGTCTTCAAATTCTGAGATTAATCAAGGTTAACTACGAAAAATTATGCAGTAATTCACTATTAAAAATTATAATCGTTCACAGATTCCAGATTAATATGCAGACACAACAAAAAGTAAACCATTCATAGGTTGATTTCCTATTAAACATAATGTCTCTGTGGCGCTATAAAATTCCTTTTATTATTTTATGCTTTTGAGTGAGCCTTCCAGCCCGACACAACAACATTGACTCATCCAATGGCATGAGTAAGGGTTGGACTATTTGTTTGTTGGTGGAGTGTTCATAAAGATGTTTGAGAACAATATTATTTTTGCAGTTACATTCAGTGGTGATAGTGGCATAGAAATTACACACTGCATCTTTAATTAGACATCCGAACCTGACCACAGTCAAAGTTATTCTTGAAAAACTTACCCGAAACCTCACAGTTTGTCAGATCCCTTTGGGCCCAGATTGGGTAACTGACCACTAAATTGAAGTAATTTCTGTGTTTAACATCATTCAAAAAATTTTGATCCTTTAATGTAATCCTCTGAACCGAAATGAGAATGTGGTATGCTGATAAAGTTCACTAAGGCGATGTTTCCCTAACAAGACTGCCCTGCTTCAGCACAGAAGAGAAATTATAGTAAACCTAACTTTGACTGAATATGGCTTTGAAATAGGCCTCACACAAATGTAAGCATTTTCCCATTTTTATATCATACAGTGCATTCAGAAAATATTCAGACCCCTTCATTTTTTCACATTTTGTTACTTTGCAGCCTTGATGTTTTTTTTCCACATCAATCTACTCTCATTCCCCATTTTGACCTTTACATTTTTTAACTTTGCAAATTTATTAAATATAAAAAAACAGTAATATCACGTTAACATAAGTACTCAGACCCTTAATTCAGTACTTAGTTGAAGCACCTTTGGCAACAATTCAGCCTGAAGTCTTTTTGGGTATGATGTGACAATATTTTTTTTTTTGGAGCCTTTCCCAGATCTGTGCCTCTACACAATCCTGTCTCTGGGCTCTGCAGGCAGTTCCTTGGAACTCATGGCATAGTTTTTGCTCTGATATGCTAAATTTCAAGTATCATGGCAAAGGGTCTGAATGCTTATGTCAGTGTGATATAATTTTGTTTTCTTTTGAAAAAAAGTGACCAAAAATAATTTTTTCAAAGCAAAAATGTTTGCTTTGTCATTATGGGGTATGGAAAAATGAAGGGGTCTGAATACTTTCTGAATGCACTGTATGTTCATAGTTAATACAGGTCTTAAACAAGGAATGATGTCACTGTTGGGTTCCCAGTAGCTGTCTTTCAATGAGCAGAGGTGAAAGGTCATCTTCTCACGCCGTCCTGACTCCTGCCACCTTGTCCAGCCGAGGGAGGGTTGAGCGCGCAGGGCGAGAAATAACAACAAACCTCAGCAGCTAAAAAAGGAAAAGAGGAAGTGCCTTACAATAGACGGGACCTTTGATCCAAATGCAGGAGGAAGACTTCCCTTTGGGGCGTAAAGTATTAATGTGAAAGTGACTCGACCCACTGCACATTTGTTACGACAAATAATGGACCCTAAAATTAGCACACAATGGAAGGCAGACAGGCGACACTTGCGCCCTGCCTTGTGCAGGAAGGGGAGAGGGACTGATTGTATGAAAATGAGTGATTTGTCAGTGCACAGACTTGTCAGAAGTGGTGGCCGATCTTCCACGGCGTGCTGAGGGAGAGATGGGAGGTGCAGCAAGGTCACGTTCTCGTCAGTTCTATTGTGAAGAGAGCGCCCTAGTGTGTGAGTATAACTGCTTTCCTTCATGTGTGACCACCGAATTAAAAAAAAATGTATGTAGATCTAAGGTGGTAACGTGAAGCCGGGTGATTGTAACTCTCAAATAATTTGATTGTCATTCAGATGTGGTGCTTTAAGATGTTTGGATGTGCACAAATTATTTTCACTAATTCAGTGGTCTTGGTATAAAAGTTTGATGTGTGATGATCTTGATGTCCAGATAACCAGATGTTCTAGTAGCGTAATTTACACACACACACACACACACTCTCCTGAGTCAAACGGATTGTGGATTTGAGTTATGGTCAGTCACAGAGAGAGAGACATTGTTCTGGATTGTTCTTTTATTTAAATAAACCTCTTTTTGAAGCATATCACATGGTGAAGCCTATGGTTTTGCTTCTTTTGTCTAATTGTTACAACTTACCCCAGTATGTGTTACAACCTGTAGGTTGGAACAAAGAAATACCATGTATTTGACATCAACTCACAAGGGCTGTGATATTCTTGCAGAGGTTTTAATTGCTGCCATTTGTAGTAAATAAATCTGGGTACTTTGTATAAAAGTTTGAGAACTCTAGCTCAAACATTCAGTGAGTTACAGGTGCTGAAGCAAAAAGTGTAGATACCCAGTCTCCCCTACTTCTCAGTGCTCTCATTATTTGCAAAGCTTAAAACTTCTAACTTTACATTAAAAATGCAAATTCTGCTTATTTTGCATGCTTTTGTTCATTTGAAGTCTTGAAATAAACGAACTCTGCATGCTAAACACATTCTCACTATTTGCTTTCTAAAATTCATTACTGTCATTCATCTCTACCATTTAATGTCATGCTCATCGGGTGATTTTAGGGTTGTTTAGACATTTGCAGGCTGTTAAAATGAGCATATTCATGAAAACTATTTTGTCAGCAATTAAGTTGGCAAGGTTTATGAATTTCTGTTTTAATAAGAACCTGTATGCCCACATATTTCTCCAGCAAACCTGTACACTCTGCTTTGTTTTCAGAGTTATCATTACATGGAGGATAACTCAGAAACACAATTTATGATATTTTTGTTCTGTTATCTGCTGAACAGAATGCTGCAAATTCATTTAAATGATTTTCCACTTTGTTGTAGAATAAGCTGCAGGCATCAAGCGAGGCAAAGTATAGTATACAGTATAAAACCTTTTTACATGGATAAGAAGATAACAGATCTTATTCTTATTTCTATTATTATTGTTTGAAATTGTCCATATAGATATTTGTAGGCTTTATAAGACTTGTATTTTATTAAGTATTGCATATGTTACATACCTCTGGTATTTACTACTGTTATAAAACTCTTGTAATTTTAAAGAGTTAGTAAAAAACAAAACAAAACCAAAAATAAATAAATATATATTTTGGGTAGGGGAGGCCGAGGTTATAGTTGTCACATGAGGACGTTTTCACCAGGTCTATACCTACAAGGTTTGAGTCAATGGTCAAAATTGCACAAATGTGTGTTCCCTTTACAAAAAGCTTCACTAAGATGCTGTGCTTTGCTAAGCGCTATGGGAACAATCTTGCATTGTGAGCAGCTGTGAATATGTGTGTAACACGTCAATGAAACATTGACCGGAAATTTATAGCCTCGGTTGGTGAGATCATTTGATGCACCTGTGACCAGGCTATAAATAGAGGCGTCACCAGCGTGTTTGTCAGATCTTGTTTTTTTCAGAGCATACTGTGCTGTGTGTCTCACAAGCCTGCAAAAAACTTTCTTTCCTTTGTTAGGAGTTAGAAATCGTTAGGCAGTGTTCAGAACTTTCTTTCTTTCCTATTCTCTCTGATCTTTAAAAGAAAAAAAGAGAAAATGTCGGAGAAGCAGAGCAAATGGTGCGTGTTTCCTTGTCAACGTTCCATGACTGACAAGGACATGCATGAGTTTTGCTTTGTTTGTTTGGGGGTAGAGCATGCTGTTCTCGCATTGGGGCAGGGCGGGTGCGTGCATTGTGACCTACTTTCCTTCAGGATGCTTCACGCTCGCCTTGCTTACTTCCGAGAGCCGGCACCCACACTTCATTCGTGGGGCTCTCCCCAAATCCGGCTTGTCCTTCACGTGATCTTAAAGCGCGCTCCGGCGCCTCTTCAGTTTGCGGGGAGGACCTCGTTTCTCTTGGGTCTGCAGATTCCGAGTTACCCACATCAGAGCACTCAAAGCATGATTCCAAATCCTTTGAAGAGTTACTCGTGCAGTGGCCAGACTTCAATTAGACTGGCCACATGACCAAGAAACCCCCATATGCTCCAAATTAGAGGACAGATTTCTGTCTGGTGGCCAAGTGTAGGGAACGCCTCATCAGTCCCTTCCCTTCTTTGATGATCTCCACGATGAGCTTGCTCGTTCGTGGAGAAAGCCTTATACCTTGCGTGTTCACGTGCCCTCAACGTCGTTATATTCGACTATCGTGGGTGCTGAGGCACGAGGGTATTCAATGATGCCACCGGTCGAAGAGACACTTGCGGGTTATCTCTCGCTGGGTTCAGCATCATCATTAAAAAAATACCTGCTCTCCCCTCTAAGCCATGCAGAACAACCTGCATGCTAGTGGGGAGGGCTTATCAAGCAACAGGTCAGGCTGGTGCGGCCCTGCACACCATGGCTGTGTTACAGGCTTAACAGGCTGACCTGCTAAAAGACCTGAGTGCGGGTGAAACGCTCGACAAAGAAGCCTTTTTAGAACTTCATCGGGCTACAGATTTGTCTCTCCGTGAAACGAAGCAGTCAGCCCGTGCCATGAATATGGTCATCTCCAGATTCCAGGAGGCAAAAAGCCACGAGGAGGCCTTTGGGCAGTTTCTTCCTCGCCGTACTCAGAGGGCGGGGCCATCGGCCACCCAGTCTCGCCCTGATTCTGCTAGAAGGGAGGCTCAAAAACAGAACGTGGCGAGTCTTGTTCCCCCTCGTAGGGACTGGGGACAGGCTCGTCGCCTTCAGCAGATGCCCAAGCAAGACCTCAGAACTATAATTTCTAAGAAAAAGAAGCCCTGACAGTCTTGTATCCAACCTTGTGGGGGTAGTTCCCCTCGGGACGGGGCGCGTGTATCTTCAACCTTGGCCTTCCCGATACCCTCACGAAACCTCTTCACTCCCGCCACCTTTGGTGTTTCAGGTGATAGAGGTTTCCAACAAAGAGTTGGGTGTTACATTTCTTCCTGCCTCAAACCAGGACACGGAACACTCAACAACCCCTCAACAGGAAGTGTTGGAATTAGTATCCATCTCAGAGAACCTGGCAGCGTGGAAACTTCTGCCAGGTATTTCTATGTGGGTTCTAGAAACAGTAGAAAAAGGCTACAGAATTCAATTTGCTCGCCGTCTTCCTCGTTTCAATGGCGTGTTTCCAACTACCGTGAAACCAGGATAGGCCTGTCTACTGTGGAAAGAACTGCAAAATCTCTTGGTCAAAGGGGCCATAGAACATGTTCCCCTTGCAGAGAGAGAGTCAGGCTATTACAGCAGATACTGCCTGGTTCCCATGAAGGGTGGGGGGTTGCGTCCGATTCTAGATCTTCGAGGCTTGAACCGCTCGGGCAGGGTGTTCAAGTTCAAGATGCTAACTGTCAAGGCGATTGTGTCTCAGATCCAACGTTACGATTGTCTGGTCACGATCGACCTTATGGACGCATATTTCCATATCGGAATTCTGCCACAGCACAGGAAGTTCCTAAGGTTCGCTTTCGGGGTCAAAGCCTTCCAATATCGGGTTCTTCCATTCGGCCTAGCCCTATCACCCCGCACATTCACGAAATGCATGGATGCGGCACTGGCTCCATTGCGACTCCAGGGCATCCGCATTCTGAATTATTTAGACGACTGGCTGATATTAGCACAGTCTCAAGGACTAACATTTCAGCACAGAGATATCGTCTTAGCTCATCTGGGTTCTTTGTGTCTGAGACTCATTGCCGAGAAGACCGTTCTCTCTCTGACACAGGAAATTACCTATCTAGGGGTTATGTGGAACTCGATCACGATGCGGGCACAATTGTCTCCCGCTCGTATCATGTCCATACAAAACTCCCTGAGCAATCTCAGGCTAGGTCAAAGTTGCACTGTTTTGCAGTATCAACAAATACTAGGTCACATGGTGTCTGCGTCCACGGTGATTCCTTTGGGCCTTCTCCATATGAGACCGTTTCAGCTGTGGCTAAAAACCAGGGGATTTCATCCAAGGGCCAGTCCTCTAAGGCAAATAAGGGTTACGCGCCGAGTGCTTCGCCTATGTGGTTCAGACCGTGGTTTCTTACCTTGGGTCCCACTCTGGGTGCGTCATGCCGTTGCAAGATGCTAACGACAGACGCCTCTCTGACGGGTTGGTGTGCGGTCTTAAGTGGTCGTCCAGCCCAAGGAGAATGGGAGGGTCATCAGCTCGATTGGCACATCAACTGCCTCGAGCTGATGGTGGTATTTCTGGCCCTGAAATACTTCCTCCGACATCTGGGAGGCTGCCATGTCCTTGTGTGGGTGGACAACACAGCAGCAGTCTCCTACATAAATCATCAAGGAGGTCTACGCTCTCGCCACCTGAATTTGCTGGCACGTCGGATCCTCCTTTGGGCCCAGGGCAAGCTCCTGTCACTCAGAGTAATTTATATCCCATGACACCTAAATGTGGGAGCAGATTTTCTGTCCAGACAAAACATACCGACAGGCGAGTGGAAACTCCACCCCGACATAGTACAACAAATTTGGGAGAGATTTTACAGTGCAGAAGTGGACCTCTTCGCCTCTCAAGAGACTGCGCAATGTCCCCTCTACTTCTCTCTGAGTCACCCAGCCCCCCTGGGTCTGGACGCAATGGCGCATACATGGCTCGGACTGTGTCTGTATGCATTTCCCCCGGTTTCTCTGCCAGATTTCGCCAGCAAGGGTCTTGCCTCTTACTGATAGCGCCTTACTGGCAGAACAGAATTTGGTTCTCAGAGCTGATATCTTGCCTCGATGGCTCGCCTTGGGCGATTCTGGACAGGAGGGACCTTCTGTCTCAGGGACAGGGGATGATATTTCACACATGGCCCGAATTGTGGAAACTTCATGTTTGGCCCCCGAAGGGTACCAACTGAGGGACACAGGGCTGTCGCCTGAGGTTATCAAGACCATTCTTAGTGCTAGGGCTCCCTCTACCAGAAGAATCTACGCCAATAAATGGGGTGTCTTCAAAAAGTGGTGCAGTTCACATGGTGCAGATCCAGTTAACTGCCAAGTTGTTTCAGTTCTGGACTTTCTGCAGGAAAAACTGTCAGCAGGCATATGCCCCGCTACTCTCAGGGTTTATGTGGCCACCATTTCGGCTTGCCACACCTTGATCGATGGGGTGCCTTTGGGGAAACATCCTCTACTCGCTCGCTTCATTCATGGAGCCATGCGACTGAGGCCCACTGTTAGGACCAGAACTCCTTCGTGGGAATTAACAATAGTCCTGGAGGGTCTGGTTGAGACCCCCTTTGAACCTCTAGAGTCAGCGTCTGACAGACTTCTGACTCTCAAGATGGTCTTTCTTATGGCGATTACCTCTCTTAAGAGGATTGGGGATCTACAAGCTCTGTCTGTTTTGCCGGCCTGTTTAGAATTTGCCCCAGATATGGCCAAAGCTATTCTGCATCCGCATCTTGACTACCTCCCTAAGGTGCCTTTTTCGACATTACATCCTGTCACTCTGGAAGCTTTCTGCTCCCTGGCATTTTTAACGCCGGAGCAAGAAAGACTTCATGGACTCTGCCCAGTCCGTGCCCTTCAGACTTATGTCCACTGCACTAGCAAGTGGCATAAATCAGGGCAATTAGTTGTCTGCTATGGGGGCCGCAACAGGGGGGGTGGCCGCTACCAAACAGACTATGTCGCATTGGGTGAGGGATGCTATTGCCCTATCCTATGAGGTGCGCGGTCAAGCTTCACCAGTAGGTGTCAGGGCTCACTCCACCAAAGGGGTAGCCTTGTGATGCGGCAGGCTGGTCCTTAGATGTTCATACTACTCTGGGCTCTTACGTCCTTGAGTCGACATCTCAATCTCATGTCTCTACAAGTTTGTGATGCGGCGGGCTGGTCCTCTCCGCACACATTCTCAGATCTTATGGCTTAAATCTTTCATGCCTGAACAAGTTTGTGTGTGGCAGGCTGGTCCTCTCCGCACACATTCTTCAGGCTCTATAGTTTGGATGTTCATGCTACTCCGGGCTCTTATGCCCCTGAGTCGACATCTCAAGCTCATGTATAAGTGAGTCTGATACGGCAGGCTGGTTCTCTCTGCACACATTCATCAATTTTGTGGTTTAGATGTTCTTGCTACTCTGGGTTTTATGCCCTTGAGTCGACATCAAGCTCATGTCTGAGACCCCTTGTGTTCTTGTGAGCACACTTCACAACCGTGGGGGTCCGGACAGCCCCAGTGCGGCGGCGTGGGTATTGCATTCCCGTAGCGCTTAGCAAAGCGCAGCATCATAGTGAAGGTTTTTGTAAAGGGAACGTCTAGGGTTACATGTGTAACCCTTGTTCCCTGAAGAAAGTGGAACGAGATGCTGCGCTTCTTTGCCACACTGGGACGTCCCAGGACTGCTCCTCAGAAAAAAGTATCTGACGAACACGCTGGTGATGCCTCTATTTATAGCCTGGTCACAGATGCATCAAATGATCTCACCAACCGAGGCTATACATTTCCGGTCAATGTTTCATTGACGTGTTACACACATATCCACAGCTGCTCACAATGCAAGATTGTTCCCATAGCGCTTAGCAAAGCGCAGCATCTCGTTCCGCTTTTTTCAGGGAACAAGGGTTACACATGTAACCCGAGACGTTTTCTCACACATTTTATCTCACATTTATTTTGTATGCGATGTTGTTGACATATATCGAGTGATAGGTAAGGAACATCACACATGGGGTCTGTTCCATGTGTCTCGCTGTCTCCTTCCTACATATGAAGCTGTATTCTAAAGCAGCAACCTAATTAAAATAGAGCCTCAAAAAAGACTTCAAAAAGCTCTTCATAGGTGGCAACTCTGTGCATTATATAGTGCTCCTCATGAGCAGTGCAGGAAACTCGAGTCACAACTGATTTCAATACAAGAAACATGAGAAAAATTACATGACTGTGATTGTTGTACTGTAGCCCAGACGGATAAACGCTTATTGGTGTCCCCTCCTCCAAACCCCTTGGATTTATTTTTCACAGGGAATTCTGGGATTGCCTACCTGGGGAAGGATCTATCGATGCTAACTTAGAATTTGGCCAAAATTACATCTTATGAGGCAGCATGATTAAAATATCTTCCTTTTGCAACAGCCTTCAGTTTTGAGCGCACCTACGATGCCTTAAAATGCTGCATCTGGAGGCAGCTCATTAGGTTTTGGAACAGAACCATGTTGTGAGAAAATGGGAGATCGACCAAAATATAAAATAATTCCTCTGAACATGTTGAAAAGATTTCTTGATGTGTTTCCTCTTGTGTAGCCTGTTTTGGCACATTCACACTCTGTTTTTTTAAAGCAGTCTGACAATTACCCTATTCTGATGGAGAGAGGAACTGGTGTGCAAATGTTTTTACAAGGCCAAGCTTTTAAAAAACATGTTCTGTTGCACATTACTATTTTCTTTTTGTGGATTGTAGGGAATCTTTCCCAGGTGCCGAGGTATTCCAGAGACTGTGCTGGGAGATTTGGTAACAGTGGGGGCCTGGGCTGCATACTTCTGTTCTTGTTTCTCATCAGGCAACTGCACAGAGACGTGTGAGCGTGGCACAGCGTGTATTGCCCAAACCCACCGTCGCGCAGCAGTAAAACGCATTACCCCCACTCATCCCTCTGCACGCTTTTAAATGTGCATGAATAGCAGGGATTACAAGATCCAATTTCCACAGATCTCTTGACTTCTGGATGTGGCTTTAAAGAAATAGGGGCGAGCTCGCTAGTAGCTTGTTTATGTTGGTCGACTAAGAGCTGCTAAACGTTTAAATTGCGGTAACTGAAGCCAAAGGCTCCGTCTTTAAGTACACAAACACGTGAGATACAGACTGCCGACCCTGGGAAAGAAATAGACAAGCATACACTGCGGGAACCCTTCACAAACACATAATGAAAGAAAAATTAGAAAGATGAGAAAAATTCATCATATTTGATTTGCAGACTCTGTACTCATTTAAGAACTATTTCGAAGAGGAAAATTGCAGTACTACTGTGAATCACCTCTTTATTAGATGAACAGTTTCATTAAATGTACTCTAAACCACTGTCAGACAACATTAAAAAAACAGGTTGATTTAAATGTTCCTCGTTTTAAAAAATGAATGGTTCAGTTATTTGCAAGATGGTGAAGTAATGTTGTTATGTTAAAATTACCTAATGACAGATTTCGCTTTAGCTTCAGTTTACCTCTTACCTGTTGTTTGAGAAGAAAAAAATGGTTGCCTTGCATGAATTCCCAGGATATAATCATGCACATGCTTGTGATTTTCTTCTGCAGGAGTTAGAAATGCTCAGACGCTTAGAAATGAAACAAGTCAAATTTCACTGGGATAGGTAAATTCTTCAGAAGTCTCAGAAACTGTGACAGACAGCTCTGATGACAAACTGCTGCCATCTGAACTGGTCGCAGCTGGTTCTGGGTATTTAATAAACATGTAAACAATCCCGTGGAGCTCATTAGGTGATTGCAGAGAGCCACATTGTCCATAAATCACAAGTGGGGTTATCAAGGCCTGTGATCTGAACTGTACAGGGCGCCCAGCTGTCTACACGACACAAACTGTGAACAGCAGCCTGTAAAGAATTAAATTCCTTTTGACCAGTTTATCTTTCCTCCTGTGAGACTCAGCAACATACAGAACATGGGAATATTACAACTACAGTCACATAAAAGCACATATGCCTGTAAATGCCAAAATTATTCATGTTTGTGAGATTCATTATTATTCCATTTTATAGTTGCTGTCTGCTCCAATAGTGAATTGAAACATGTTTGAGTTGAACAATTTCATGAACAGAAATATGAATATGTGACTTTATGTCCTCCGGGTCAGTTTTTGTATTTAGCCTTATTCGGAAAATACTAGTTTTCTATTAGAATATGGGGTATAATATAATAATTACTTAGAATGTGAACCCTGTGCAATTCAGTCATATCAGTTATTTTTTCACACTTTTTCCTGACTGCACATTCCTGCACCTGTAAAGATGCCAGCGTCTTTTATCTTATAGAAAATGCCTGGTAAATTAACTACAGGTTCCCCCGTCTGCTGCTCACTTTGACGTTGTGTCGAAGAAGTGACACTAGGGGTCTCTCTTGAGCACCGAATATGCCTCTGATCTATGAAAAAAGGCCAATGAGAGTTTGCGAACCGTATATAAAAGGCGAGGGAAATACGCACGTTCATTCAGAAATTTTCTTTGGAGCCGATGGTCATGTATGCAGCCAGCTGCGAGTGACACACCAGTTTTCCTGCTTCTATCCTCTGATGCTCTGTTTTGCTGTTGGATCTACGGCGCACTTCAGCGTCTTTCTCCTTCTCTGCACAGCGTGCAGTTTGCCCCTGGGCACTTCGACAGCGCAGAGCATTTAAAAGAGTTTTTATAAAGAGCAATTTTCTCTGTAAAAGAGTTTATTTCTCTAAAAGAGCAATACACAGTGGCGTTGAATGTCCTTTTTCAGGACGTGTCTTTTTAAAGATGCCATTCCGCCCCTGTGTAGTTCCTGGATACGGTAGAGTCCTCTCCGCTTCAGACGGCCACAGGCGTTGTCTCGTGTGTCTGGGCACCGATCACACCGAGGCAGCATTTGTGGATGGTCCATGCTCTCACTGCGAGAGCATGACCATGGCAACATTGCGGTCGCGGCTCGCTTTCAACAGAAAGCACGCCACTCCAGCCATGTCGCTCCTTCTTTCCACAGGATTGAGGACGATGTGGCTGGCGATGGAGGCGATTTGGGGAGGTCAGCGGGTGCAGCTCCTCCGGGTACGCCCCCTCGGATCACCCGCCACCCAGCACGCTTGTTGACTCCCGTCCGTGCTCGAGGCAACAGCGGCTCGCCTCACGGCCAGTCTGCCTATCCTCTGGCGCTCGAGGTGGATGAGCTCGCCGCTGCATCAGAGAGCACGGTGTCTGACGCGGATACCTCCCCTGGGCTGCCGCCTTAGGGCCAGCACGCCCAGGTTGAGGCTGACGTGCAGATGTCTGACATGCTTGCCCGGGCCCCCATCAGTGTGGGGTTGGATTGGAACCCTCCGTCCTCCCCACACCCATCACGGTTGGATGACTGGTTCCTGGGGTCTGGGCGCCGCTCACAGCCTCGCCCCCCCAGTCCCGTTTTTCCCGGAAGTGCATGACGAGCTGTCGTCTTCGTGGAGAGCCCCCCTCTCCACTCGTCATAAGCCCTGGTCGTCTGCTCTCGCTACCTTCGACGGCGGAGCGGCCCATGGGTATACGGCGATTCCCCAGGTGGATAGGGCTGTTGCCCCTGATCTCAACAGTCCCGGCTACCTGGACATGGACCACCCATCTCCAGCCCACGACTGTTCCCCGGCCGGCCGGTTCCGACGAGTCAAAAGGACGCCTACTCTGGACCTCCTCCTCCTCATTTGGAGGTAAGTGCTTTGAGTCTTTTCTCAGCACCCAAGCCTTGGGACGCTTCATCGCCTCCCGACGCTGCCCTACCTGCTCCGCCCCGCTGCGAAGCCCCACCAGGTACGTCAAAATTAATCGTCCCTTTGGTGCCCCTAGCGCAAAGGTTGGACGCATGGCTCTCACTTCCATACTCTCTTCTCACTTCCGTGGCTCTCTGGCTGGCACGGACCATTTGACTCGGTTATGCAATTCAGTTTGCCAGGCCCCCGCCCCCCCTTCATGGGCGTCCGCTTTTCCGCAGTACAAGGCGAACCATGCCCAGTCCCTGCGCGCGGAAATCGCTACTCTTTTACTCAAAGATGCGATAGAGCCTGTCCCTCCAACCGAGATGAAGAAGGGTTTCTACAGGTGGCTTACGACCAATCTTGGACCTGCGAGTTCTCAACCAAGCGTTGCATAAACTCCCGTTCAAAATGCTCACGCAGAAACATATCTTAATCTGCGTTCGGCATCTAGATTGGTTCGCAGTGATGGACCTGAAGGACGCGTACTTCCACGTCTCTATTCTGCCTCGACACCACCCCTTCCTGCGGTTCGCGTTTGATGGCCAGGCATATCAGTACAAAGTCCTCCCCTTTGGCATGTCTCTGTCCCCTCGCGTCTTCACGAAAGTCGCAGAGGCAGCTCTTGCCCCGCTCCGAGAAGCCGGATCCGCATACTCAATTACCTCGATGACTGGCTCATCCTAACCCACTCGTGAGAGTTACTATGCACTCACAGAGACCAGGAGCTCAGGCACCTCAGCCGCTTGGGGCTTCAGGTCAACTGGGAAAAGAGCAAGCTTACTCCAGTCCAGAGCATCTCTTTTCTCGGTATGGAGTTAGACTCGGTCGCTATGTCAGCACGTCTCACCAACTAGCATGCGCAGTCAGTGTTGAGGTGCCTCGCCGCCTTCAGGCCAGGCACAACAGTCCCCTTAAAACTTTTCCAGAGGCTCCTGGGGCATATGGCGCGCCGCTGGGGTTGATGCATATGAGACCGTTTCAGCACTGGCTTCAGACCCGAGTCCCAAGACGAGCATGGCGCCGCGGCACGCACCGTGTGACAATCACTCCCGCCTGCCGCCAAACATTCAAACCCTGGACAGACCTCTGTTTCTTAAGGGCAGGAGTACCCATACAGCAGGTGTCCCGACGTGTCTTGATCATGACCGACGCCTCCAGATCGGGTTGGGCTGCCGTGTGCAATGGGTACGCAGTAGCAGGCCATTGGAAAGGGGCCCAGCTGCGTTGACACATCAACTTCCTCGAGATTTTGACTGTCTTTTTTGCCCTGCGGAAGTTTCTCCCATTAGTTCGAGACAAACATGTCCTGGTCAGGTCAGACAGCACCACTGCGATAGCGTACATAAACTGCCAAGGCGGCCTACGCTCCCGCCGCATGTTACGAATCGCCCGACGTATCCTTCTTTGGAGCCAGCAGCGACTCAAGTCGCTGTGTGCCATTCACATCCCCATTAACTTCAATGTGATAGCGGATGCGCTGTCACGACAATGCTTGCCTGGCGGAGAGTGGAGGCTTCACCCCCACTTGGTTCAGCTGATCTGGAACGGTTCGGCAAGGCCCAGGTAGATCTTTTTGCTTCCCAATACCTCCCACTGCCCGCTTTGGTACGCCCGCTCAGAGGCTCCCCTCAAGGCAGATGCACTGGCACACAGCTGGCCAGTGGGGCTGCGCAAGTACGCATTTCCCCCAGTGAGCCTTCTTGCACAGGTACTGTGCAAGGTCAGGGAGGACGAGGAACAAGTCACTCTCGTGGCTCCTTACTGGCCCACGCAGACCTCGTACTCCTCGCGACAGCCCCTCCCTGGCGAATTCCCCTGAGGAAGGACCTTCTTTCTCAGGGATGGGGCACGCTCTGGCATCCACACCCAGACCTTTGGAACCTCCACGTCTGGCCCCACGTCTACGCCCTGAAGTGGTGTTTGTTCGTGAATTGGTGTTCGTGAATTTCAGTCTTGTCCTGTGTTTTCTCAGGTCCGAGCCTGTAGAACTTGGTACACGTCGATGGTCTGACCGGGTGAATCGCTTGCGTTCAGCGCCCTTTCCCTCTGCCAAGGTAAAACAGCGTGCCTTCTTTCCCAGGAGATCCTTCTAGGTCCCTGGTCGATTCAAGGAACTTGTCGACCCAGTCCACTACGGGTGCCCCCAGGCTTCCCCTACTGGAATAGATGCTCCACAGGTCAGGCCTCCTACACGGACTCCTCCTGTGTGTACTTCCACGGTACGGTCACCTTACGAGCTTCCCTTAGGCAGTTCTTCGATGCCCTCCAGTCACGTGTTGTAGCAACTCCCCCCTCCTCGAGGTTGGATCTACCACCGTGCTATTTTTCCAACATGTGACCGAAGAGGCCATGTGATGTATTTCGCCACCTTACCTCCCCTTCCGGGCAGGGGTGGCCTCCACAAGGTCTTTTCCCCCTGAAAGAATAGGAAACCTTGTTAGGCCCCCTTCCCACAATGTTGTAAGGGCCCCGGCTGCTCTTGCTCTATGCCGAGAAACATAGAGAGGAAAAGATTCCCAGCCAGGCTTGGGCCGTTCCCAGGTTGGCAAGTGTTGCCTTGTTCCCCTCTAGGGTAACCAAAAGGACTCCGACGACTTTTTTGGGGCATTGGGGAAGGGTACATGCAGTCTGAAACACAGCTGGTTGCTTGTGCAGGTGAAATACTTGCCTGCTCCTGTGTCAGCAGTACACGTACATGGCTCAGTGCATGGCGTGATTTAAAGTGGACCCCTAGTGTCGCTTCTTCAACACGACGTCGAAGTGAGCAACAGACGGGGAACATCTCGTTTACGTATGTAACCTCCGTTCCCTGATGGAGGGAACGAGACGTTGTGTCCTCCCGGCCACGTCGCTGAGCCGAGCCGCTGAGGTGGCCGGACACTCCCGGCTCCTCAGAAAAATCCTGAATGAACTTGCGTATTTCCCTCGCCTTTATACCCGTATGTCCGGGGGTGGGGTATGCAAATACTGTTCGCCAACTATCATTGGCCTTTTTTCATAGATCAGAGGCATATTCGGCACTCAAGAGAGACCCCTAGTGTCTTGTTCCCTCCATCAGGGAACGGAGGTTACATACGTAACCGAGACGTTGTATACCATGCAATTTCAAAATAAGGGTAAATATGTTTTAAGTATGGCTGTGCTATTGGATGTTGATTTTAACTTGTACTCGAAGTTCATCATGTGGTAGTATCCACTGGAGTCTCAGAGCCCAAATATACAATATGAAAACTCAAGAGTGGCTTCAGAGAAGATTAAGGCATGTAACCATCACAAGGAAAGACAAGGTATTCTTTGTTTTCAGTGGTGCTCAGACACAATCTACATTCATATTGACCCAACACAGTACCAAAATTTGACAGTGTACAAAATGTCCACAATATGCCCCTAATTAAAACATTGAACATTATTAATGCTACCATGAACTGCACAGGCCCAACAATATACAAAATAACTTACATGACACAAGCTGAATAGGAAAACTGAGAATTCTTTAAAGGGGACCTACTATGCAAAATTCACTTTTACATGGTGTTTGAACATAAATGTGTGTCAGCAGTGTGTGTACACAGCCACCCTATAATGATAAAAATCCACCCAGTCCCTTGTTTTTTTTAATCACCATTAATCATAAGCACTGTCTCAGAACAAGCCGTTTGACCCTGCCCATGACTGTTGATGGACACTGCCGACGGACATGTTTGTTTGCATGTCTTGTTTTGTTATAGCGCATAGCGAAAACAGTATTTGTGTGTGTGTGTTGCTCATCCATCATTGCAAGACATTGAAGAAACTCTAAAACAAATAAATAAATGTATCAAATAACCATTCAGAAACTTCCTGGTCAGAGGTACGTGTTACATTTACTCCGTAACATTTACTTGAGAAACTTTTTGGGAAAACATTTAAGTTGTTTAAAAGTGCGTACTTTTTACTCTCACTCAAGTAATTTTCTAATTAAATGTTTTTACTTCTACTTTTACTTCTTTACAATGGGTGGCATTACTTTCATTACATTACATTAGTCCCGCATCTCATAAACTGTATTTATGCATTTACTCCGCACACTCGCGGGGTTACTGGAGACTATTGCAGCTACTTCAGGGGGATGAACTGTATAAATCCATGTAAACATCCAAGTTAAGTGTAAATTACTGCTATTCGCGTGATTGACGACTGGAGAGTGAACAGACAGCATTTCTGCACGTGTACAGTGAGGTGCGTGGGGCGCATGTGAGTTGTGTGGCCGCGAGGCAATCGTGGGGATGAGAGTGGAAGTGTCCGCAAACGTTCACTCATTCACTATTTCCTATATAGTGAATGGCATTTAGTGCACTATATCTTAGCAGTAAGTGAATGAAATGAGCGAATTCGGATGAGAATGTAGAAAAAAAAGTAGGGAACGTGTGGCTCACTCAGAATTCAGATACTCCTTCAAAATAGCGGACACTCTAAGTAGTGCACTATATAGAGGATAGGGCGGTTACAGACACAGCGAGTGTTCCATGACTGGAGTTGGTGCCCTACATAGGCTGCGTACTCTGCATTTAGAGAGCGGCAGTACTGCTGTACAGAACTAATGATCTAAATACGACACTGAAAACTGTAACTACACTGAAATAAGAATCCACACAGGACTTCTGTTAAAAGCTCTGAAATAGCAAAATTAGGCTGTAACGCAGTTCAATGGAAAGGAGGAGGCGAGAACTGGCTTGGCAATGTAAATTATATTTTAATGATAAACTTAAACAAAAACAAAACACACACACACACATGACGGACATGTCCGTAAACGATCTCTCTCTCCCGCACCATCCTCCGCAGTCGGCCTTTATCCCTCTTGGATATCAATTTATCCCTCTTGATTAGCCTGATTAGGGGCCGGGTGTGTAGAATCACGACCCGGCCCCGCCATCTGCCTTGCCACATTCCTCCCTCGTTCTCTCAGGCTGGGGAGCCCCCCGGCATGACATACACCCCCCCCCCTTTCCCTGGGGAGGGGGCGTGCCTTCCGCCCCGTCTGCCGGCAGTTCATCACCATCTACCTGGATGAGGGAGGGGACAAGGGGAGGGAAACAGATATAATTAAATAGTGGGGGTACTACCTGTAACAGTGTAGTACCCCCCAAAAAACACTGTAAAATTTAAAAGAGAGGGAAAACGCCAATGCAGAGCGGCAGTGAGAGAGAGAGAGAGAGAGAGATGAAAAAAAAACCACTTACTCGCCAGTTCTCTGTAGCTTGGTCCCCGGCCACTCCTCTACCCTCCAACGGATGATAGCCACGCCTCCCTGGGCAGATCTGAGGCAGTCCTCAAGCCCCTGGCAGAGGGAACGCCCCGCTGCGTTCTCGGGGAACAGAAGGTGTCTCCCCCGCCCCTGACAGTGGTTCTCTCGCTCCAGGCGGTTGGCAGCAAGCCCCTTCTCCCCTTGCGATCAGTGGCTTTTCCTACGCTTCCAGGCGGCCAGGCTCTTCGTCCCCTGGAAGACGGCTGCGGCTGCTCTGTTGGGGTGGACGGTAGTGGCGAGAGCTCTACTATGGCGTATCCCTCCTCCTTCCCGGATTTCGGCACCAGTGTAATGCAGTTCAATGGAAAGGAGTAGGCCAGAACTGGCTTGGCAATGTAAATTATATTTTAACGATAAACAAACAAAAGACAAAACACACATGACGGACATGTCCGTAAACAATCTCTCTCTCCCGCACCATCCTCTGCTGTCGGCCTTTATCCCTCTCAGAGGCTTGATTAGCCTGATTAGAGACCTGGTGTGTAGAATCACGACCCGGCCCCGCCCTCCGCCCTGCCACATAGGCATTAATAATGCATGATCATGCTTTGGTCTATATTTCAAGTGGTTTTTATTGTCGTTCAACCATATACAGTTAGTACAGTACAAAGCGAAATGAGACAAAGTTCCTCCATGACCATGGTGCTACTTAAAAATAACATAGGACAAATACAGAACCAAATGAGACTACACAGACTAAATAGCATTTCTACATAAAGTGCATGTGCAAACGTGTGCAATAAATTACTAAAAGGAACAGGACAATAGGCACAGTAAGAGGCAGTGCCGACCAGTACACATTTGTAATCTGAGTAGTGCAAAAAGATGGACACTTTCTACAAAAACCAAATGTAAACATAACATAACACAAATAGTGTTCTTTGGACATAGCAGTTATTGAGGTAGCAGCCAGGTATAAATTGACAGTGAATTAAAATGAAACTCTGGACATGTGCAAAAGTTGGATGGTGTACAGGTGTGTGTGTGTGTGTGTCAGTCCTGTCCCTGAGTATTGAGGAGTCTGATGGCTTGGGGGAAGAAGCTGTTACACAGTCTGTCCGTGAGGGCCCGAATGCTTCGGTAGCTCTTGCCAGACGGCAGGAGGGTGAAGAGTTTGTGTGAGGGGTGTGTGGGGTCATCCACAATGATGGTTGCTTTGCGGATGCAGCATTTTGTGTAAATGTCTTTGATGGCGGGAAGAGAGACCCCTATGATCTTGCTGTTCTCACTATCCTCTGCAGGGCTTTGCGGTCTGAAATGGTGCAAGTCCCAAATCAGGCAGTGATGCTCTTCAGGATGCCCTCAATAGTCCCTCTATAGAATGTAGTGAAGATGGGGGGTGGGAGATGAGGTGTTGAGGGACCAGATGAGGTTCTCCGCCAGGTGAACACAAAGGAATTTGGTGCACTTGATGATTTCCAAAGAGGAGCCGTCGATGTTCAGCAGAGAGTGGTCACTCTGTGCTCTCCTAAAGTCAACAAAGTCTTGTTTTGTCCACATTCAGAGACAGGTTGTTGACTCTACACCAGTCCGTTAGCCACTGCATCTCCTCTCTGTATGCTAACATGTCGTTCTTGCTGATGAGACCCACCATGGTCATGTTATCAGCAAACTTGATGATGTGGTTCAAGCTGTTCATTGCTGCACAGTCGTGAGTCAGCAGAGTGAACAGCAGTGGACTGAGCAAATTAAAGCCAAATAAAGAAAACACTTGGCAAAATACTGTATTACGATACTATACATTGCCAAATGGCAGATACATTTATGCTTCCTGTAGAGTTGTGATAGTTTGTGATCAGATGTATGGCCTTTAATGTCAACAATAAAAGATATGGGAATATTTTCTCCTCTCTTAAATGTAAAAGTTGATAAGTCTATTTGTTTTTCTAATCCTTACTACGTCTGATTATGATTAGTTGCATTTTTGCATAGTTTTTTTTCTGCTGTCTGTGACTATCAAAACAAACCAGAACCTGTTTTTAAACAAATAAGGCAGGTGACGTGTTTGTGAATGATTTCTGTGGCATTCTACAGGCTTTATTCAGCCTTTTCTAGCTTTTCTATATTTCTCTGATGAAAAGCTTTATTCTGACAAGTGTAAAAGTACTAAGTCAAGTTAACCCATTTATATTTGTATAGAAATTTTCACAGCTCACGTCATTTCAAAGCAGCTTTCCAGAACATTAAGCTGTAACAAAAAATTATGCCGTAATCTCTGCAGTTTAGACCCCTTAGTGAGCGAGCCTGAAAAAAAAAACCTTAGGAGAAACTAGACTCAGCTGTGGGAGCCAGTTCCCTATTAGCTAAACAGCATGAATATAATGCCAATATTAGTTATCTCTGTATAATAAAAATGTTATTTATTAACTGAATAAACTGAGTAGATATTGGTGGACAATATTTAAAACTAATGTATATTGATTAGGGCTGTCAATCGATTACAATTTTTAATCAAATAAATTACATGGTGTCCCGATTAATTAATCGCAATTATTCGCATATACAAATATTTGCCGAGAAAGCCCCTCATATAACAATAACTCATAAATATTTATAATCATTATATATTATCAATATATATATATACATCAATATATATATATACATACATACATACACACACACACACACACATACATACATATATATATACACACACTACCGTTCAAAAGTTTGGGGTCACCCAAACAATTTTGTGTTTTCCTGAAAAGTCACACTTATTCACCACCATACGTTGTGAAATGAATAGAAAATAGAGTCAAGACATTGACAAGGTTAGAAATAATGATTTGTATTTGAAATAAGATTTTTTTTACATCAAACTTTGCTTTCGTCAAAGAATCCTCCATTTGCAGCAATTACAGCATTGCAGACCTTTGGCATTCTAGCTGTTAATTTGTTGAGGTAATCTGGAGAAATTGCACCCCACGCTTCCAGAAGCAGCTCCCACAAGTTGGATTGGTTGGATGGGCACTTCTTGCGTACCATACGGTCAAGCTGCTCCCACAACAGCTCAATGGGGTTCAGATCTGGTGACTGCGCTGGCCACTCCATTACCGATAGAATACCAGCTGCCTGCTTCTGCTCTAAATAGTTCTTGCACAATTTGGAGGTGTGTTTAGGGTCATTGTCCTGTTGTAGGATGAAATTGGCTCCAATCAAGCGCTGTCCACTGGGTATGGCATGGCGTTGCAAAATGGAGTGATAGCCTTCCTTATTCAGAATCCCTTTTACCCTGTACAAATCTCCCACCTTACCAGCACCAAAGCAACCCCAGACCATTATATTACCTCCACCATGCTTAACAGATGGCGTCAGGCATTCTTCCAGCATCTTTTCATTTGTTCTGCGTCTCACAAACGTTCTTCTTTGTGATCCAAACACCTCAAACTTGGATTCATCTGTCCACAACACTTTTTTCCAGTCTTCCTCTGTCCAATGTCTGTGTTCTTTTGCCCATCTTAATCTTTTTCTTTTATTGGCCAGTCTCAGATATGGCTTTTTCTTTGCCACTCTGCCCTGAAGCCCAGAATCCCGCAGCCGCCTCTTCACTGTACATGTTGACACTGGTGTTTTGCGGGTACTATTTAATGAAGATGCCAGTTGGGGACCTGTGAGGCGTCTGTTTCTCAAACTAGAGACTCTAATGTACTTATCTTCTTGCTCAGTTGTGCAACGCGGCCTCCCACTTCTTTTTCTACTCTGGTTAGAGCCTGTTTGTGCTGTCCTCTGAAGGGAGTAGTACACACCGTTGTAGGAAATCTTCAATTTCTTAGCAATGTCTCGCATGGAATAGCCTTCATTTCTAAGGACAAGAATAGACTGTCGAGTTTCAGATGAAAGTTCTCTTTTTCTGGCCATTTTGAGCGTTTAATTGACCCCACAAATGTGATGCTCCAGAAACTCAATCTGCTCAAAGGAAGGTCAGTTTTGTAGCTTCTGTAACGACCTAAACTGTTTTCAGATGTGTGAACATGATTGCACAAGGGTTTTCTAATCATCAATTAGCCTTCTGAGCCAATGAGCAAACACATTGTACCATTAGAACACTGGAGTGATAGTTGCTGGAAATGGGCCTCTATACACCTATGTACATATTGCACCAAAAACCAGACATTTGCAGCTAGAATAGTCATTTACCACATTAGCAATGTATAGAGTGTATTTCTTTAGAATACAATGTATTGTTTACTACCATATTATTGATCATAAGCCAATCATTGGCATACAGTTCACAGCAATCATTTCACAAGTGAATTTGTCAATCAGTTGGAGATTTATTATGAGGGCTTGTTTAAGGGCCCATCAATTTACACCTGCGTCTGCGTCTCGGGTGTGTTGCGTCATAAAACATAAAGGGCGGTTTCCCAGACAGAGATTAAGGCTAGTCCTAGACTGAAAAGACCTTTTAACGCAGACTAACAGAAATCGGCTTTCTTGGTCATGTTGTAAAATAGTCCTAGACTTGGCCTAGTCCTGAATAAACTAAGCATATTTCCTGAAGGAAGATTAGAGATACTTCAGGACTAAAGTGAGGCTTAAATTAAACCACCCTAGAGGCAGGTTTAACTTCAGATTAAAGTTTTTTGTTAAAGAAGACACATGGATTACTTGGGAGTATGTCAGTGAAGAACAATGAATACCACCAGCTAGGCAAGTTCTTGCTGAAAGAAGTGACCCACTGCAATGTTTTGATGAAATTAGTTTGAGATCGTTTTCGAATGCATAAAGTAAATGCTGTGGAGCTTATTTCATTTTTGGATCCCAGGCTTTCATCTGTTACCCAAAGAGGACGGCCTGTAGCAGTTTGTCATAACTTTACGATTTTTGGCATGTGGCACCTTTCACAGAGAAACTGGGGACTTATGTGGTGTCAGTGAACCAACAGTATGTAAAGTCATTCACAGAGTATGCATGGCTATTTGTGAATTGAGAAGACATTACATAAACTTCCCTGATGCTGCAACCCAGGCAAACTACAAGGTACAATTCTATGAATATGGGAACTTCATAGGAGTCATAGGCTGCATAGATGGAACCCATTTTCCCATAAAAATGTCCCTATACTCCAGATGCTGAGGAATACAGGAACCGGATGAACTGGTTTTCTATAAATGTCCAAGGTGTATGCACTCCCCAATTACAGTTTTTAAACATTGTTGCACGTTGGAAAGGTGCAACTCATGATTCCCGGATCTTCCTTAACTCATCTCTGTGTTCTCAGTTTGAAAGAGGAGATCACAAGGGAATATTGCTTGGTGACAGTGGGTATGCTCAGAAGAATTTTCTGTTTACACCATACTTGCACCCAGCAACAACTGAGCAAAAGGCGCTACAACCAGGCTCATATGCGCACTAGGGGACTAATAGAGCGCATGTTTGGAAGAGTCGCTTTCAGTGCCTTCAGAAAACACTTTGATTCCAACCAAGAAGATGCTGCACTGTTATCATTGCAACAGGTGTTCTTCACAACTACCTGAAACAGATCCCCCGATACTGGAGGATGACAATCTAGATGTACCACCAATTAAAACAGACCACACAGAAGGACTTGCCTACAGAGATGCTTTTGCATTTTGTCACTTTTTAAGTAGTCATTTTTGACATTACCTTTTCAATCTTCTGCTGGGATCTGATACATTTTCACATGTAATGAGCAAATTACTGTATTTTAAAAGTAAAGTGTATTTTTGTCTGGTATATTAAAGAAACACCCAAAACATCCAAAATGATTTAATAAAACATTTTTTTATTTCAGATTCACGCATTGTGATATTTGAGACAGTTGCATCTCTCTCTCCTTCATCTTCATTTCCAGTTCTACTTGGAGGATCTTCATTTTCATTTCATTAAGGTACTTCAACTTGTGTTCATGAAATTCAATAGTCAGCTTCTCATGGATTGTGACTCTTGTTTTGGTGACCAGTACTGGCAGACACTGCCACCCTAACTTCTGAGGATGTGGAGGTTAAATTACCTTGCAGCACTTCCGTTATGTCCCTTTGACTTTCTCCTTGAAACAAGAACAGTTCATATATAATCAAATAAATGCACATTAAATGAGAGAAACAGAAAGAAATAAAAGTTTGAAAGGAGAGTAAGAAATGCCAAAATATACCCATTGTAGTATGTGTGTGTGATCCCTCATCTGAACTGTCTAGATGGTCATCATCTGGTATGTTCTCCAAAGGTTGCTGGTTCTCCATTATTCCTGTCAGTAAGTCAACTGATCAGTATCTTTCTTTGCAGGTCCTCCACCAGTCTTAAACCTCTCTCTTCGGGCTTCTGCAGCAGTTTTTTTTAGGTTGATTTTTATATTCTTCCACAAAACCTGTATTGAATATAATACTGTAGTGGCAATCCATTTATATCACAGAACAGTGATAAAATACAGCTATCAAGGTAATAAAAGATGACAATTCTTACCTGAAGTTGTTGTATTGTTCTTGTGGATGTTAGTTCATTTGCATTAAATTCATTACATATGGATTTCCATGCATTCCTTTTCTTTGATTCCATGGCAGATGTGTGTTGTTTGTCTTCAATGGCCGGGTGTCTTGATACTATTTTATTTAAAAGAGTTTTCTCATGCTCACTGAAGTTTTTTGATCGCAGTCTCTTTTCTGCTGCCATTGTTCCCTTTACAAAAAGCTTCACTATGATGCTGCGCTTTGCTAAACGCTATGGGAACGATCCTAGTTGTGACCGAGCTGTGAATATGTGTGTAACACATCAATGAACATTGACCGGAATTTATAGCCTAGGCTGATGTAGTCATTAGACGCACCTGTGGCCAGGCTATAAATGGATGCGTCACCAGGTGTCGTCAGATCCTCTTTTTTCAGAGCGATTCTGTGTGTGTGTGTGTTTTACAAACCCTGTCAAAACTTTTTCCTCTGCTTGGAATTAGAATTTGTGAGGCAGTGTGCAGTGAACCTTTTCTCCTTTCTCTGCTGTCTAGAAAATATATATATTTTTAAAAGGAAGAGAGAATGACTGAAAGCCATAAAAATGCGTGTTCCCCTGTTCTCGCTCTATAGCTGAAGAGAACATGCATCAGTTTTGCTCTGTTTGTCTGGGGGAAAGAGCACACTGCTCTCGCGTTGCAGCAGTGCGGGTGCGAGCATTGCGATCTGCTTTCGGGCAAAATGCTTCGCGCTCGCCTCGCTTACTTCCGGGAGTCAGCGCCCACATTTCATTTGGGGGCTCTAGCATGGATCTGGCTGAGGAGCGAGAGACGGGTTCGCCCCTTTCTCTCGCTCTCTCCCCAGACCCAGCTGGTCCTTCCCGTGATCTCGAAGAAAGCTTTGGCGCCTCTTCGGTTCACGAGGGGGGTGGGGCGCTGAACCTCTGTACATTTCACGCACAATAATAAAGTTGCTGAGAAATTACTCGAGGTGATTACGCGGGCTGTGGCCAGACTAAAGCTAGACTGGCCACACGAACAAGAGACCCTCCCCCAAATGCTCCAAACTAGAAGACAAATATCTGTCTGGTGGCCAAAATAATTAAATAAATAAAAGAGGGAACGTTGGTGTATTCAACTATCGTGGGTGCTGAAGCTTGGGGGTATTCGGTGATACCGCCGGTAGAAGAGACACCTGTGGGTTTTCTCTCGGCATCATCGCTAAAGAGACCCACTCTCCCCACAAAGCTGTGCAGGACCACCTCCACGCTTGTGAGGAAAGCTTATCAAGCAGCAGGTCAGGCTGGTGTTGCCCTGCACACTATGGCAATGTTACAAGCGCACTGTTAAATCTATTGAAGGACCTGAGTGTTGGCACCTCACTCAGGGGGAGGGGCCATCAGCCACCCAGCCCCGCCACTTCTAGATGGGAGGCTCTAAAACAAAACATGGCGAATCATACTCCCCCTCGTAAAGACTGGGGTCCAGTTCGTCACCCTCAGCAGCCCCCAATGCAAGACCTCAGGGGCGTGATTTCTAAGAAAAAGCCTGACGGTCTTGTACCCAACCTTGTGGAGGTAGTTCCCCTTGGGACGGGGTGCGTGTATCATCCACTTTGGCCCTCCCGATACCCTCACAAAACCTCTTCACTCCCGCCGCCTTTGGTGTTTCGGGGGATAGAGGCTTCCTCCAAAGAGTTGGGTGTACCGTTGCTTCCTGCCTTGATCCAGGACGTGGAACACTCAACATCCCCTCAACAGGAGGTGTCAGAAATAATACCCATCTCAGAGAACCTGGCAGCGTGGAAACTTCTGCCAGGTAATTCTATGTGGGTTCTAGAAACAGTAGAAAGAGGCTACAGAATTCAATTTGCTCTTCGTCCTCCGCGTTTCAATGGCGTGGTTCCCACTACCGTGAAACCAGGACAGGCATGTCTACTGTGGAAAGAACTGCAAAATCTCTTGGTCAAAGGGGCCATAGAACATGTTCCCCTTCCAGAGAAAGAGTCAGGCTATTACAGCAGATACTTCCTGGTTCCCAAGAAGGGTGGGGGGTTGCGTCCGATTCTAGATCTTCAAGGCTTGAACCGCTCGGTGTTCAAGTCCGAGATGCTGACTATCAAGACGATCGTGTCACAAGCCCAATATCACGTTTGGCTGGTCACCATCGATCTCATGGGCTCATATCTTCATATAGAGTCACAGCACAGGAAGTTCCTGAGGTTCGCTTTCGGGGGCGAAGCCTTCCAGTATTGGGTTCTTCCATTTGGCCTAGCCCTATTCACACATTCAGGAAATGCATGGATGCAGCACTGGCCCCTCTGCGACTCCAGGGCATCCGCATTCTGAATTATATATAGATTACTGGCTGATCCTAGTGCAGTTTCAAGAACTGGCAGTTCAGCACAGGGATATTGTCTTGACGCATCTGGAGGTTATATGGAATTCGGTCACAATGCAGGCACAATCGTCTCCCGCATGAATCGTTTCCATTCAGAACACCCTGAGCAAGGTCAGGCTAGGTCGAGGTTGCACTGCTCGTCAGTATCATTGAATACTATGTCTCATGGCGTTGGTGTCCGCAGTGATCCCTTCGGACCTTCTTCACATGAGACCGCTTCAGCTGTGGCTAGAAGCCAGGGGGTTTTATCCGAGGGCCGGTCAACTAAGGCAAATAAGTGTTACGCGCCACGTGCTTTGTTCCCTTTCTATGCGGTTCAGACCCCAGTTCTTACCTTGGGTCAAACAAGTTTGTGATGCGGCAGGCTGATCCTCTCTGCACACATTCTTCAGGCTCTATGGTTTCGATGTTCATGATACTCCGGGCTCTTACGCCCCTGAGTCGACATCTGAAGCTCATGTATAAGCAAATCTGTGATGCGGCAGGTTGGTCCTCTCCGCACACATTCATTAGACTTTTATAGTTTGGATGTTCTTGCCACTCCGGGCTCTTATGCCTATGAGTCGACATCTCGAGTTCATGCCTGAACAAGTTTGTGATGCGGCAGGCTGGTCCACTCCACTCACATTTATCAAATTTTATGGTTTAGATGTTTTGCTACTCCGGGCTCTTATGCCCTTTTAGTCGACATCTCAAGCTCATGTCTGAGACCTCTCGCGTTCTTGTGAGCACACTTCACAACCGAAGGGGTCCGGACAGCCCCAGTGCAGTGGCATCATAGTGAAGCTTTTTGTAAAGGGAACGTCTCAAGTTACATGTGTAACGGAAGGAGATGCTGCGCTTCTTTGCCGCACTGGGATGTCCCAGGACTGCTCTTCAAAAAGAAGTATCTGACAACACCTGGTGACGCATCCATCTATAGCCTGGCCACAGGTGCGTCTAATGACTACATCAGCCAAGGCTATAAAATTCTGGTCAATGTTCATTGACGTGTTACACACACATATTCACAGTTCGGTCACAACTAAGTTCGGTCACAACTAGGATCGTTCCCAAAGCGCATAGCAAAGCGCAGCATCTTGTTCTGCTTTTTTCAGGGAACAAGGGATACACATGTAACCCAAGATGTTTTCCATGAATTTTCTTTTCTAGTTCCTTATGTTTTAGGCTTTCTGGGTCCATTCCATGTTTTATAGGCAACCTCAGTCCAGCTAATTCAGACTAGCACAGGTGGTTTTAAATGAATCTCGTTTACTTTAGTTCAAGACTTCATATTCCAGGTGTTCTTAATCTCTAATTAGTCTGTGTTTCAGAAAGCCATTTATTGAGCAGTGATTAACTATTCTAGATTAAGGCCTAGTCTTGGCCTAATATAACAATGTCTGGGAAACTGCCCCAAAATGTTTAGGTCACAGTGTCAAGTTAAATATAGTTTAATACTCAATCTTTAAACACATCTTGAGATCCCTTAGATCCCATTTGCGCTCCTTCGAGTGTTTTGAACACAAGAAAGTGCCTACAGTAGTGTTTTCTTCACTGTATAATCTGCTCGTTGCTCATACAGCTGAAATTTCACTTACTGCCCTCTGGAGTAAACAGGTGGTACTGTAATCTTCCTTATTATGGTCCGTGGGCATGCAATTAAATGCGTTAATTTTTTTAACGCTTTATTTTTTGTTAAATTAATTGCACTGAATTAACACATTAAATGGACAGCCCCAATATTGATTGAACTAAGATTAATGACTAAATGTAGAAGTGCACGTAGATACAGATTTTTTATTTTTATTTACTTTACTTTTTTATTTGGCTTATTTGTCATAAGTTGGCATTAATGTATTGTCTATGTATTCCATTTTAAGAGAGTGTAGTCTGTCCGATCAACAAGCTGATGCAAGCAGAGGTCAGTGAGATGTGCCTCATAGTCAAACTGGAAGCTTGTGGCAGTTAATTTCCAGTAAAGTACAGGAAATTAAGGTGCTGGCAGTGGACAGTGAAATATCCCTTGTTGAATGGTTGGAGTTGGCAACATTTCATCCTCTGTGAGTCCATCATAGTAGATTGAAGTGATACAGACAGTGATTATCGAAGCGCCCCTCACTGTTCGGTTGGCACAGAATGCAGTTAGTAGTCATTGCTCAGTGACACATAGCAGTGAAAGGAAAACATCAGGCTGGACCGTGACTGGATCTGGTAACCTCAGGATATGTATTCCGATGATGAGAGACGCAAACAAATAGAATAATATTTGTGTAAATGCCATTCACTTTAAAATGGAGTTATAGAATATAAGTTTCAAGTTTCAGTAGACCTGACTAATGCAGCATAACTATTATTGATAAATAAGGGTGTATGCCTGGCTGAAGAGATGAGTCTTTAACCGAGACTTAAACTGAGAGAGTGTGTCTCAGTCCCGAACAATGCAAGAAGTTAACAAATTTGAGAAGAGGTTCTGGGATTACTGGAAACAAATCTTTAAGAAGCTTAGTGGGTATAGGGAATTATCACCCTACGTCACACGACGTCACGCAGGTTCCACTGCGCATGTCGGGAGCTAAAGACCGCCGGCGCCACCGGAAAAATGTTGTGTTGTGCAGTGGGATGCCAGAATCGGAAATCTGTAAACAGTGGTCTTAAGTTTTACCGAATACCATCAACTTGCACTCCCTTTAATGCCAACCGCAGACGTCTTTGGTTACAAGCCATCAGAAGAGCCGACTGGAACGAGGACCAAATTAAAAATGCCCGACTCTGCGGTTCACACTTAATATCAGGTAAGTTAAGTTAACGTTACGCTAAATCATATAACGTTAACGTTACATCTCTCGGTTTGGCTTACACCAACAAAATAACGGTAAATAATGAGTTGTACAACCCTGTGTGCAATAAACAAAGGCGATGCAAAACTTGAGGTAAATATTGTCACTTTTGCCTTATTTAGTTGCTAATTGGGATCACATTGCATGCATCAAAATGCAAAGAATGTAACGTAATAGCAATAATGTCACATCTTTTTTGTAAAGATAATTTGTTAGACCAGATTGTTTTTATGTCTACCAACCAACTAAACTGTTTTGGACTGACTGTTTGCTCTCATCTCTGAGTATCAGATTTAAGAGGAAAAGAAAAAGGGATGAACCCACCCACAGACCACCAGATGATGTACAGCAGTCCAAATAAGTTACTGACAAGATTGCATCAGCAGGAGCTTGCCTGTCCTCAGATGACTGCAGAATGGAGCCTGTTGCTGGTCTTTGCACTGGTAAGAACTTCTAATATCTTAACTAATGGCAGTCATTATTAGGATGAATTGGGTCATCCTGTTTATATATTGTTCAATACAGCAGAACTGTGTTGTGAATGAAGTTGAACATTATTCTGTTTAGCACATGCTGTTTGAAAACATCTTATCAAATAATAGAGAAAAGCTAAACTAAAACAAGTGACAGTGTATTTTTTATAAATCAATTACAATCTAATCTCTATTTCAGAAGCCACAGTACCAAAGGTTCTCCATGATGATCTGAAACACAAGTACAGCCAACTTTCTACAGTGTGTGACAACCTGCATTTGGACATTAACAAACTGAAATCTGAGAATGAGGAACTAAAGGTAACACTCAGAAAAACACCATTTTCCTTTAGCTCTATCAAAAGCAAAGCAAGTGCATGTTCTGTTTTTCACAGGTCTGACCAATGTCAATTTTGAGTGGTCGATTCACAAACTTAAAGACAGTGTAGAGGTTGTGCGTAGCTCTATGAACCTGGAGGATCATCTATTAGTCACCCTAATGAAACTAAGATTAGGGCTCAGCAACAAGGATATTGCTTTCAGATTTAATGTCACAGAATGTGACATCTAAAATTTTGAGAAGTTGGCTCCCTGCTATGTCTGTGGCTTTAAAGCCTCTCATCATGTGGCCAAGCAAGCATGCAATATTAAAGAAAATGCCAAAATGTTTTAAACCTAAATATAAACGTTGCAGGTGCATTATTGACTGTACAGAAATTTTGATCAACAGACCCACAAATTTAACCTCCAGAGCCCAGACATACTCTACTTATAAAAGCCACAACACTGTTAAGTATTTGGTTGGCATGTCACCTGCAGGAGCCATTACTTTTCTGTCGGCAGGTTGGGGCGGGCGTGTTTCGGATAAACAAATTACAGATGAGTCTGGATTTTATGACCTTCTAGAGCATAATGATGAGATACTAGCAGATCGTGGTTTTACCATAAGAGATGAGCTTGCCACCCGTGGTGCCACCCTTAGGATCCCTCACTTTACCAAAGGAAAGAAGCAGCTCTCTGCTCAAGAAGTGGACATATCAAGGCGTTTGTCTAATGTGAGAATACACATTGAAAGAGTAATAGGTAGATGGAAAAATTTCAAAATCCTGACAACTGTTATTCCACTCACACAGGTTGACCTCTTAGATGATATAGTGATTGTGTGTGGAGCATTAACAAACCTTTGTAAATGTATAGTCCCAAGAAGATAGCATGATTTAGATTAATTCTTTATGTAACTGTTTATTGTAATAAAAATAACTTATTGCACATTTAAGTGTTTTAATGTAAAATACTAGTACTGTATTAAATAATTAAGTACATTTCATTCAGAGTTGTTTTTTTTGCACCGTTCACAATACCAAATCTTATTATAGTTAATTATATATTTCTGGCCACTGGATGCTTGGCCATTTCGTTTCATCGTTTAACCATTGACAAGCTGCTATGGCAAACGGATCTGTAAGACGTATCCCACTCACTAACGTCAATTTCGTAGAATAACAGTGCTTATCGCTGGGTGACAAGCTGTTGTAATATGCTGAGAACATTTATAAAATTAAATATAAACTCAAATATAAAAAAAAAAAAAATGTTTTTAAATCGAACTATTTTGTAGTATCGTATCCGTGTAATTCTCAGCTGTTAAGGCTCTCTCTTCCGGGTTTTCTGCAACCGCGATGCACGCGCATCCCGAATGTTTACAAACCTGTAATTGGTCTATAGGATCTGGCATACATGTTGTTGCTTTTGATGCTTTAATAAGTTTTGTTAGCTCTTCCTGACCTACAATATAAAAAGGAATGTAGTTGCTCGTAGGGCCATGAGACACTGTCTTCTGAAGTGCTGTTGCAAATGGTTTCATAATTCCAATTTTCATTCTGGTGGTCTTAATTTTATAAAACAATTAATAAAATCATTACTATTGCGAGGGAATATCTGGTTTAGTCGAAACTTTTGTTCCTTGTAATTTTAGCCAAGGCATTGAATAAATACCTAGGATTGTTTTCCATGAGTTTGCTCAAATATGCAGACCGGGCAGCTTTTAGAGCCTGTCTGTATCTAGATTCACTATACTTCCATGCACGGCGGAACATGGTGCAGGACTTTTCTCTTTAAACTTCTTCAATACAAGGGTGGCAACAGTATCTAGAGTGCTAGAAAAGACTGTATCCATATTTTCTGTGACTACATAAAGTTCTTCTGAACTTTTTGGCATACTGACTGTTTGAGACAGATCTAGAAGATTATGCATTGAAGACACTATCCTTAGTGTTTGAAAGAATAGTTCTATTCTCGTGTAATGAGGCAATAGTGGTGCTTTTTAACTGCGCTTGACTACTCCACTCCAATTTTGTTTGGGTAGGAGTAGTCAAAAATGTACACCACGAATGAATAAATACAATAAACTCCAAAAGAAATTACAAAGTTTCTACATGCCACACTAATACACACAAAACTCTTTCCACACCACACTTGTATGAATCAAGAGTGAATATCTTCCTCCCCTTAGTTACTATGCTCAAAGCTACAGATAATGACCTGGTTATAGTTCTCAGAATAAACCATATAAAAAGTACAACTGATTAGTCATGGGCCAACCAAACAAAACAATATTAAATGAAGGGAAAAAAAAAAAACACTCAAAACCATGAAAAACAAAAAGGTAGGGAAAAACAGTGGTCAGTTGCACAGGACAAATCCATCCATCCATCCATCCATAACCGCTTATCCTGTGTACAGGGTCACGGGGGGGCTGGAGCCTATCCCAGCTAACATTGGGATTAAGGCGGGGTACACCCTGGACAGGTCGCCAGTCCATCGCAGGGCCACACATAGACAAACATCACTCACACTCACATCCACACTTAGGGCAATTTTTAGGGAGACATCAGTTAACCTAGCCTGCATGTCTTTGGATGGTGGGAGGAAGCCGGAGCACCCGGAGAGAACCCACACAGACACGGGGAGAACATGCAAACTCCACACAGAAAGGCCAGGCCTTGCTGTGAGGCGACAGTGCTAACCGCTGCACCACCGTGCCACAGGACAAATCGAATTCTACAAAAGACAATAGTAAATAAAACAAAAATACACAAATCAACCCATACAAAAACCACATTCTCATTAAAACAACTGTAATATTATTATTATTATTATTATTATTATTATTATTATTTCTAAACATAACATTGAAAAATAGCACCACATCATAACATTAGTTCCAACTAAAAACCACTGTCCATATATTTATTTCAATCAACATGGTTAAAATATGCTAGCTATTCCAACATTACATCAATAAAAATAAATACCTTAGTTGCCTTTTGGCTAACTTCAGAAGCCACAGGAAGTACAGCAGCAGTTAATATCCAGCGCTCATCCAGCTCAACGTGAAGGCCTTTAAAGCAACTTCTCTACAAAGAAAGTCATTTGCCCTAATACATACAACACAGGGTTGTCAATGATCATTTCAAAAAAACATAACTCGCTTTGACAGTGTCAACACTCACGTGCTGTAATGGTAATTCAGTGTCCACCACTCATCCAGCCAAACTTTATCAGCATTAGGGCATTTAGACCTCACGCCTAAAACCAACCAACTACATAGACAATTAATTATATACAGCTGGCCCATTTGAATTAACATTGTCACTAAAAATTGCTAGCTCTTGGCCAACACATCAAGAAGATCACAAACATCATAAATAAGCATTAAAAACACTTCTCATAACACCTATTAAAATAAACCTACCAGAGCTTATTCTTCCAGCGACCATGCCAAATAATTCAGGTACTGCAACCATTCCTCTCACAGGAAGTGGCATATTTAAAGGGAAATTACACCCTCTACAGATACACTCAGCAGCGCCCCCTATTGACTTGGCTACATACACCCCTGTCTTAATAGTCACCGTCCCGATGAATAACCCGAAGGAAATCACTACTGCCAAGGCCTAAAGGGGGTAGTGAGAGAGCCAACTTCTGCTATACCATTGAACCCATTCTGTGCCACCGACTGGGGAAGATGAAAAGGATTTTGGTGTTGGCCTGCTGTCCTACGAGTGGAACGTCTAAGGGAGGGACTAGTCTCTTCTGGCTGACCAACTGACTGGGCTACAGGGCACTCTGCAGGAAAATCTACATCAATTACTAGATCCGACTCCTGCTCTTGTGTGACTGCATGAAACTGCACTCCCATGGGTTCTGTTATACTACTGGAGGAATTGTCTCTTGTTGGTCTTGCCAAGCTAACACAATGGTCTAATAACTGAGGCCTAGAATCAACTTGGGCACCCACTCTAGTATGGACCACAGCTACTTGTGGCTGACTTTCCACTTCTGGTTCCTCAGGACTCGCTTCACTACCATGACTAAAAGAGGAAGATGCAACAATCCTAGTGGGTTGAAAAGGCCTATCTGTGCCATGGGGAACCAACTTAAGCTCTGAACGATGCATGAACTTTTCCCTGTGGTCTTACTTTATACAAAGTCCCCACTTCATCAGTGCAAGTTATGATTTCAAACACAATAGAACTCCAGACATCCTGGATCTTGTGGCGGCCATGAAAGTGATTTCTACAGTATACTAAAGTGCCACGAGGCAGTATGGATATGGTCTCAGGGAAGGCAGCCCAAGACCAGGGAGGGCTACGGAGACCTATTTCTTTTGCTAGTTGTGGGCTTCGGTCAAGTGAGAGGAACATGACTAACTATAGTGCAATGAAGCTGGAGCTCCTGGCCCTTAAATGGGCAATGACAGAAAAGTTTAGAGAATATCTTCTTGGTAGTAAGGTGACTGTCTACACTGATAACAATCCTTTGCGTTACATTGAGTCTGCAAAATTGGGGGCTGTTGAACAGCGCCGGGCTTCCCAGCTTGCATTAACCATGAGATCAAATATTGACCTGGCACTGCAAACCACAATGCAGATACGCTTTCCAGGTTGCCTTTGCCCTCTGCTGTTCAATCTGCAATTGCATTACCAGGTATCACTGTCCCCAAGTCAATTTTAATGCAGGAGAAACCATCTGGAGTGAGCCACAGGTGGTGGAATCATCAACAGTGGATGCTGTTCCTGCCTAAGGCTGATCTGAGAGCATTGCAGGCTGCAGATCCGTTTATAAAGACCTTTCTACCATTTTGGGTGCAGGGGCGGCACCCAATAGTTGCTGAGTTGAAGAATATGCCAAGGGATGTCCAACAGTTGGTAAAACAGTGGCCCAAGTTGCAAGTAGAAGATGGGGTTTTGTAAAGAACCATTCAGGTGCCGCCTTCAAGAGAGTTGGTTTCGAAATTGTTACTGCCTAAGAGGCTCCAAGTAGAGGTGCTTACTAGTCTCCATGATAATCATGGTCATCAAGGGATAGAGCGCACCACTGATCTTATACGTCAAAGGTGTTATTGGCCTAATATGTGGCAAGATGTAAAGAAATGGTGCACTGAGTGTGAACGTTGTGTTGTTGCCAAGGCCTCACAACCCAAGGTGAGAACATATTTGGGGAGCTTGTTAGCTAGTAGACCTCTAGAAATCATTGCAATTGATTTTACAGTTTTGGACAGAGCTAGTAATGGGCAGGAAAATGTTCTTGTTGTAACAGACTTTTTTTTTTTTTTTTGGTACCAGGAGTGGGGTAAGCTTGCGTAAATTTGGAAAAAACGTCTGACAATAAATAATAAGTCAAGAAACAGATGCACATTGTAGGGGAGACAGAACTTTTTTCTTCATTTATTTGAAACTGATCGCTGACAAAATGGAAACTAAACACTGACAATGAGCGCAGCTGACACATGGATGTATTTTAACTATAGAAATCACCAAAGGGACAAATACACAACACGCACGCACGCACGCACGCACAGTCAGCTGGAATCAAATAATAAATCAAATCTTTGAAATTCACTGCCTGACATTTGCATAACCACAGAATTTAACTGCATATAGCGCAGGAGTTGAAGATAGGATTTACATTGATCAGCCACAGCATTAAAACCACCTGCCTAATGTTGTGTAGGTCCCCCTTGTGCCACCAAAACAGGACCAACCCACATATCAGAATAGCATTCTGAGATGCCATTCTTCTCACCACAATTGTACATAGCGGTTATCTGAGTTACTGTAGACTTTGTCAGTTCGAACCAGTCTGACAAGTCTCTGTTGACCTCTCTCATCAACAAGGCATTCCCATCCACAGAACTGCCGTTCACTGGATTTTTTGTTTTGTTTTTGGCACCATTCTGAGTAAAGTCTGAGTAAATAAAGACCTTTGTGTGTGAAAATACCAGGAGATAAGCAGTTACAGAAATACTCAAACCAGCCCGTCTGGTACCAACAATCATCCATGTGATTAGCTAATCAGCCAATTGTGTGGCAGCAGTACAGTGAAAATAATCATTAAGAATGGATTGGGGGCAATTTAGGGACCTCAAAGGGAGCTTTTCCATCAGGAAACCCCCCCCCACGGACCTCCCATTCCCTAGCATGCACGTATGCCCCGGTCGAGTTCTGGGATCAGAGATCCCACAAAAAAAAAAAAATCTAGACACAGTGCAATCCAGATGCAGCGCAACGAATAAAACAGAATGCAGGTTTCTCAATTTGTTTTTGACACCTGAAGTTCTTTTTCACAACACTGTGTATAAAAATGTGCCAGTCTGTGAGACACTGAAGAAACAGCGAGGTGCAGTGCAACAGGTATGGATGTTCATCCAGGGTGTGTTTACATAGGAAAACAATGGAAAAACCGAGCAGACGCATGCAAAAACCACACTTGCTATTAACAGACCCTAACTCATCTGTTTGCGCGTATCTGTGAGTGAGAGCACACAGAACATGTCGTCACCCCTCAGCCACTTATTGTGGCGCTTTCTTAAAGGATGTCCGGGGCCCCACATAATTGCCTTGAATATATTACGTGCATCAACTGGCAGCCAGTGTAGAGAGAGACAGAGTGGTGTAACACGTGCTTTCATTGGTTCATTAAAGACCAGATGTTTTGCTGTATTCTGGATCATTTGCAGAGGTCTAGTTGCACATGCAGGAAGGCCTGCAATGAGAGCATTACAGTAGTTCAGTCTAGATATGATAAGTGACTGAAAACGCAGTTGTGTGGCATGTTCAGAGAGGAAAATACTTATCTTCTTGATGTTGTAGAGTGTAAATCTACATGATATTGCGGTCTTTGAAATGTGGTCTGTGAAATTCAGCTTGTTATCGATGGTTCCCCCAAGATTTCTGACTGTTTTGGAAGACGATACTGTAGTTGTACCCAGCTGCACGGTGATCAACATTATGTTGTGTTCAACAGCAGGCTTGGCTGGAAAGACAAGGAATTCGGTCTTGGCTGGGTTGAGTTGCGGGTGGTGTTCCTTCATCCAGGCAGAGATGTTTACCAGGCAGGAGGCGATTCGAGCAGTCACTGTGGTGCCGTTGGGCTGGAAAGACAAGTAGAGTTGTGTGTCATCAGCATAGAAGTGGTAAGAGAAACCATGTGACAGAATGATGGGTCCCAGTGATGTTGTGTATATAGAGAAGAGAAGTGGCCCAAGCACTGATCCCTGAGGTACCCCAGTATGTAACTGATGTGGCTTGGATACCTCACCTCTCCAGGCTACCTTGAAATACCTACCTGAGAGATAGGAGTCAAACCAGTCAAGCAAAGTTCCTGTGATGCCCAGAGTAGAGAGGGTGCAGAGTAGGATCTGAGTGCTGTGAGCAATATTAATCCTAGTGGTTATTATTACTGGTGTAGGGTAATGCTGCTGTCCTTGGGGCAGGAAAATTGTGCTGTGAGCATTTTTAACCCCAGAGGTTAGTATTACTGGTGTAGGGTAATGCTGCTTCTCTTGGGACAAGAAAACTGCACTGTATTAATCCCAGTGGTTAGTATTAGCGGTGTAGGGTAATGCTGCTGCTCTTGGGACAAGATAACTGCACTGTAAACATTCTACTTCTATAAGGATAATCTTATTTGTTTATTAGTAAAGTCTGTAAATGTTTGTTTTTTTTGGTCAAAAGAACTGTATTGTTTTCAGAATATGACTTTGAATACTTTCCTAATTTTGTTTCATTTCCCTTTTAGAAAAAAATTGAGAACATTTGGATTGAAGGTGTTAAACGAAAGCTGAAGAAGGTTACAGAAACGGAGGTCATCCAAGATGATGTTTTTGAGGAAGAGGACTTCATGCAGTCTTATATCAAGAAATTGGAAGAGGAAACTAACAGTCATTTCAAATCTCCTGTATGTACTCACAAGGACTACTACTATTATGCATGTTAGAGATCAAACAAAGCAACTGTAAGTAGCAAAGGAAAACCAACACAAGCCAGGGCTGACTCTAGCAGGGCTTATGTGTCTTTCAATCTAAACAAGGATGATGGATTTACAGGTGCTGTTGTGCACAAAATGCTGAAACACAGTGGATATGACTTCAACATGCAAGAAGAGGGTGTAAAACACCGTGTTGACCCAGAACTACTGACTTTCATTGACATGTGGCTTGAGCAAGGACTATCAGTCTGAGAAACACTTCTAAAGTGTTGATTAGGCAGAAAGGCATGGACATAACAACACAATCGTTGATACTACATTACACCAGAAGACATAAGAATAATCAAAAAGAGCATCAATGTCTAATTTTTCCTGATGTAAACAAGATTGTGTCAGTGTGGATATACTCGCCACATCAGAGCTAAAGGAGAACATTTGTTTTTAATCAGCCATTAAATGAACAACCCTTGATAATTGTAGTACAGAAACCCTGGCAAAACTTAAGGAACATCCATATGCCATGATGTTTTTGGATGCCACCTACAAAGGATTGCATTTCAAATGGATGATTCTGAGTAATAGTATTGGAAGGAGTCCGTTTACATACTTCATTA
The DNA here is from genome assembly GCA_032164185.1 of Moxostoma hubbsi. NCBI lineage: Eukaryota > Metazoa > Chordata > Actinopteri > Cypriniformes > Catostomidae > Moxostoma > Moxostoma hubbsi. The sequence goes on along the minus strand of JAVLUX010000044.1, from coordinate 25,505,232 downwards.
TCAATCAGGAATCAACAGCCACACTCACTCACTGCATGGAAAAGCTTAAGGAGAGATTCAAAAACTAGTTTCAACACATTTGGCAGAATTTGATAAAAACATTTTTACTGTGACTAATTTAATAGTAAAAACCAAGGCAGATGGACATTTTAAAATTTAAATAGTTCTTTACAAACATTGAACAATGTTATGTGCATAGAAAAGAGTGCACTTCGAGTCCTTTACGGTGAATGGTGCACATAATTGAAAACCACAGTCTGATACGGATACTTTCACACCACACCGACTTCACTATTGAATTCAACACAAAGCATAAACTTGAATTTGGTTTAAGTTGTAGTAAGATAGTAAATACCATAGTCAAATATTATGTAAGCTTTGTATCTACTGCAGTGTATACTAAAGACTAAAACATTTCACAATTTAAATTGTCCTTGGAATTTGCCAAAATAAAAGAAGCAAAACATCTGATATGGTAATGAAATCTATAAATGAACTACTTGTTACTTATTCTCTCTCTCTCTCTCTCTCTCTCTCTCTCTCTCTCTCTCTCTCATAGAAGAACAGGAACTAAACTAGGACATGACAATAATAACTATAAAGAAATAACATGCAACATTATATAGGGTCAGTAACAGTGGTAGGGGTCAGGGGTCATCAATACCTCATGTGTTGTTATTGATTTGAGTTCTGGTTGTCCCACAGGTTTCTACAGGATACCACAAATCTTGTAGCTATATTTGCACATTCCTCTTTTTCACCCAGAATAAAACACATTTTTTGTGTCGGGGTACAGTCATTGAAATCTGGACATATGTTGTTAATTTTGGGGTAATATTTGTTTCTAATTGGTTGGTATTTTGGGCATTCTGTGAGGAAGTGCAGTTCTGTTTCAATCACTCCCAGGATGCATTGGGAGCACAGTCTGTCCTCGCGGGGCAGCCATGTCTGTCTGCGGCGGCCCGTCTCTACAGCCAGACTGTGCTCGCTGAAACTGTACATCGTCAGTGCTTTTCTTAATTTTCTGTCAGTCACTGTGGTCAGATAGTTTGCCACCGTGTACTCTCGATTTAGTGCCGAATAACATTTCAGTTTGTGTTGAGTTTTAATGGTGTTTGTCCAATGCGTGAGGTATTTCTCCTTTTCTTTGTGTATAATTTGGTTAGGCCGAATGTTTGTGAGTGTGCCGTTATCCTGAGACTGGCCGATCTCCTCAGGTGTGACTTCAGTCAGTCTCAGGACAAGCTGGCATAGGGGACTCTTCACCCCGCTCAGCTCTTGGTGTTTTAGGGCTTTATAATGGTATGTGTTGGGGTCACTTGTCTTTAGATGCTTCCAGAATTTGATGGCTCTTTTCTGAATGTTCAAAAGGAGAGGGTATTGGCCTAATTCTGCCTTGCATCCATTATTTGGGGCTTTTCTTTGGACATAAATTATTCTTTTACAAAATTCCAGATGCAGGAGTTTCAATGGGATGTTTTTCCCAATTTAAATAGTCAAATTTTACAGGTGGACCCCACACTTCACTGCCATATAATGCGATTGGTTCGATGACTGATTTGAATATTTTGAGCCAGATCCTGATCGGAATATCAATTTTAATGGATTTTTTAATGGCATAAAACGCCCTTTGTGCTTTCTCTTTGAGTTCATTCACAGCCAAAGCAAAATTACCTGTAGAACTGATTTTTAGGCCGAGGTAGTTGTATGTCTTTGTGATTTCAATGCTTCTGTTTGATAATGTAAAAATGTTTGTTAGTCCCTGAGATCTGGATCGCTTTTGGAAGATCACGACTTTGGTTTTTTGGTGGTTGACTGTCAGGGCCCAGGTCTGACAGTAACTCTCCAGTAATGCCAGGCTCTGCTGTAGCCCCTCTTTAGTGGGCGACAGGAGAACCAGGTCATCTGCGTAGAGGAGACACTTTATTTCTGTGTCATGTAAAGTGAGACCTCGAACGGGAGATTGTTCAATAGTTTGTGCCAACTGATTGATATACATGTTGAAGAGGGTGGGGCTTAAACTGCAGCCCTGTCTCACTCCTCGCCGTTGAAGGAAAAATTTGGTTCTTTTGTTGCCAATTTTAACAGCACATTGACTGGCTGTGTACATTGATTTGATCACATCATAAGATTTTCCCCCTACACCGCTGTCAATAAATTTAAAGAATAATCCTTCATGCCAGATTGAATCAAATGCTTTCTTAAAATCTACAAAACAGGCAAAAATTTGGCTTTTATTTTGATGTACATATTTAATCAATGAGTGTCTGTAGGGTGAAAATGTGGTCAGATGTGCGACATTTTGGCATGAATCCAATTTGACATTTACTCAAGGCATTGTGCTTCATAAGGAAGTCTAAAAGTCTGGTGTTTAAAATACTGCAGAAGACCTTCCCCAGATTACAGTTCACACAGATGCCTCGGTAGTTATTAGGGTCTAATTTATCCCCACTCTTATAAATGGGGCTGATGAGTCCCTGATTCCAGATCTCAGGGAAATAACCGGCACACAGAACATCATTGAACAGTTTTATATTAACCAGTTTAAAGTTGTGATCCATGTGTTTCAGCATCTCATTGAGGATGCCGTCTACACCACATGCTTTTTTTGGACTCTAGGACACTGATTTTGTCTTCCAGTTCTTTCATTGTGATTGGGAAGTCTAATGGATTTTTCAAACTCTAATTTTTTACTAATGTCACTTTGATCATGATTTTGGGTTGTGTGATATAGATCTTGGAAATGATTTTTCCACAGTTCTCCATCTTGTATTGCCAATTCTTCATTTGATTTATATAGTGATTTCCATTTATCCCAGAATTTATTTGAGTTGACTAATTCTTCAATTTCTTGAAGCTGGCTCTGTAAAAACTGTTCTTTTTTCCTTCCGAGTGTGTGTTTATATTGTTTAAGTGCCTCGCAGTAACGGAGGCGTAGGTCCTGATTATCTGGTTGTCTGTGTTTTTGGTTGGATAATTTTCGGAGGTTCGTCCTCAGAGTCTTACAGTCTGAATCAAACCATTTGTCTGTGTCCAATTTCTTTTTCTTAGGTTTGATTTTTGCCAAGTTGCTGCTTTGTGCAGTTTTGTAGAAAATGGTGTTTAGATCTTTTACTGCCTTATTTACACCATCATTATTTTTAGTGTATTCCTGTATTTGGAAAGAAAGTAAGAGAGATTGTATTTCTGTAAGTGTAATTGCATTTGTGTAGTCATTGATACTGTTATCTGTCCATTTAAATGATTGTATTCTGCTCATTGTGTGTGCTGTTGTGGTTGTTGTGTTGGTTGTTGATTCAGACTGTTTGACATACAGGGTAATTTGGCTGTGATCTGAGAAAGCTGTTAAGGGTTTGACTGTGAATGCTCTCAAAGAAGAAAGGTGATTGCATAATCTACTGTGCTGCTACCAAGAGCTGAGCTGTAGGTGTACCGTCCGAACGAGTCTCCCCTTAGTCTTCCATTGACAATGTACAGACCCAGACTCCGACAGAGCTGCAGCAGCTGCTTTCCATGGGCGTTTGTTGCCTTGTCATTGTTCTGTCTGGGGGCATGAGAGGGAAAAATAACATTATTTCCAGTGATGAATCGGTCACCATATGTGTCTGTGAAATCTAGTTCTACACCAGTTCTACAGTTCAGATCCCCCAGAATCAGCACATTCCCCTGGGCCTGGAAATGACTGATTTCTCTCTATGGTAGGAAAGGTTTCTTCCTGGAAATAGGGTGACTCAAGAGGGGGAATATAGATCGCACACAGAAAGACAGATTTTGAGGTGGACATTATGCCTTTTTTATTTTCAGCCATAGATGGTATTGTTCAATTTTGATTAATTCTATGGCACAGGATAATTCAGATTTAATCCAGATTAACATCCCTCCTGAGTCTCTTCCCTGTTTAACTGATGTGAGTTTTACTGATGGTAGCACTATCTCTTTGTAACCTGCGGGACAACCAGTGTGCTCATCACCTCGACTCCACGTTTCCTGTAAGATAATAATATCTTGTTCTTTAAGTTCTCTGATGAAATCAGAGTTTCGAGTCTTTTGGCCAAAAGCTGAGGAGCTCAGACCTTGTATATTCCACATGGAAATGCAGAATGATTCCATCTAATGATTGTCTGTTGGATATGTTTGCTATTTTTAGAAAAGAGAAAGACACAAGACCAAAAACTATGCAAAAACAATGAATAGTGAAAATATAATTTAGTAAAATGTAATTATGTAAGGTCCTTTACATTTTGGAAGCACTGTCCTTACACTAATATATAAATATACATATACACACACATACATAAATATACAAAATCCTTTTTTTTTTTTTCCCTTTTTCCCTCTTCTTTCTCCTCATTTCTTACCGCTGCCCCTTGTCTCTCTCTCTCTCTCTCTCTCTCTCTCTCTCTCTCTCTCTCTCTCTCTCTCTCTCTCTCTCGCGAGATTGGGAACGTGCGTGCTTTTGCGCGAGTGCTTTTTTTCTATCTTTTTTTTATATGTTGTTTTAGTTTTATTTAAAGGTATTTGTTATCGTTAGTGGTGTTTTTTTAAGTGGGTTAGTTTGTTGGTGGCGGCGGCGACCGGTGTAACCGGGAGTCATGCCGGTTCACAGTGTGGGAGGCGTGGGGCTGGAAACGCTCACGCGTCGACATGCTTTTAAACTTCGCCCAACTATAGACTGTTCTGTGGAGGATTGCGCTCTGGCAGTCGGAGGAGTTATTGGATATGATAGCGTTAAATCCGCGTCTAGGATGAACAACGGAGTTGTGATTTTTGTTGATAGTTTTGACAAAGTTGCAACAATTGTTGAACAAGGTGTAACGGTAAAAGATATCTTGTTTCAAGCGGTGCCGCTCGTTAATCCGGCAAAAAAGATCATTTTGTCGCAAGTCCCTCCGTTCATTAGTAATGAAATGTTAGAGAGGGAACTTTCGAGACATGGACAGCTGATGTCACCGATTAAAACAATTGGCCTTGGCTGTAAACCTCCGCATTTGAGACATGTTGTTTCTTTTAGAAGGCAGGTTTTTATGATTCTTAAAAACAACAATGAAGAATTAAATTTAGTGTTCAAGTTCAGAGTGGATGATTATGACTACAATGTTTATGTGACGTCAGAGAAAATGAAATGTTTTGAATGTAGACTGGAGGGTCACCTTATACGATCGTGTCCAGAAAAATTCCCTGCTGAAATAAATAATAAGACCATAGAACAGGGTGAGTCAAGTACATCTCAGAGACAAAAACAAAATGAATTAAACGAACTTCAGGGACAAAAATTGGGCAAAACAAACAAATTACAAGGACAAAAACAGAAATGGAGTAAATGAATCTCAGGGACTGAGATTTAAAAGCAAGTTAAATGGAATTCAGGGACAAAAACAGAGTGAATCAGATGAAATTCAGGGACAAAAACAGATTGAATCAAAACATTCTCAGGGACAAAAACAGAGTGAATCAGATGAAACTCAGGGACAAAAACAGATTGAATCAAAACATTCTCAGGGACAAAAACGGAATGAATCGGAAGGAATAAAATCGAACAAATCACACAAAGCTCAGAAGCTTGAACAAAATAAAGGGTTGTAAAGAAGATCATTTTCATGGGCAAGGAAGAGGCGAGAAACCGGCTTGACAAATAAATAATATTTTAATGAAGAACTTAAAACAAACACATAGGACAACAGACATGTCTGCTGATTAAGCTCTCTCTCTCGATCGCCATCTGCGAGTGGCCTTTATCCCTCTTGATGGCTCAATTAGCCTGATACGGGACCGGGCGTGCGTAATCACGCACCGGTCCCGCCCTCCACCGTGCCACAAGGGTCAACACAGAAGAATGAGGAGTTTTTTCAGGTTCCCTTTCCAGTTGAGAGCAGTCAACAGTGTGTTATGGAAGAGGAGGCCAGTAATAGCACTCAGAAAGAAGTAGAGGAAGTAGAGTTTTCTTTGGCTGAAGAAGGTGAGATGCTAGTTGATGACAAATCTGACAAAGATAATGTTAAGAAAAGAAAAACTAGAGATGAATCTCAATTCTCTGGGAAAAAAAAAAAAAAAAAAAAAAAAAAAAAAAAAAAAAGGGGAAATTTCCTCTTCATGGTTGCTCCCAGACTCCTTATAGTGATGTTGAGGTAGACTCTGATGCAGACTCTATAATTTCCTCGCAGTCTTTGCCCCTGGAAGGAAGTGGCTACTCTATGTTGAGTATTAAGAAGTTTCTTTAGAGTACTAAAGGGGCTAGGAATGTTAAACTTGAGTGTGCGTTTCCTGATCTGCAACTTTTCATTGATTCAGTTAAGAATTTTCAAAAAAAGTTCTGAAAGTGCTGGGGAGAAAGTGTTTACTGATCAATAATTTTAAATCGCTTAAAGAAACTTGTTTTGAAAGTTAAAAGACAGCTAGAAGATGGCGAATATGTTTAGCTTTTCAAATTTGTTTTTTTTTTGTTTCTCTTTTGGTTTTCTTTTTCATGAGTGAGTTAAAAATAGGCAATCTGAATTTGAATGGAGCAAGAGATGAAAGAAAAAGAGCTTCATTTTTCAGACTGTGCTCCCTTAAAAAATTGGACGTTATCTTTGTACAAGAGACACATAGTACTTTTGATAATGAAGTTGATTGGAGGAGAGAATGGGAGGGTGATGTTTTTTTAAGTCACAAAACTAGTAATAGTTGTGGAGTGGGTGTTCTTTTTTCCAAAAGTTTTATTCCTCAATCTGTTGAATGTGAAGAAATTATTAAAGATCGATTGTTAAAAGTTAGAGTAATATATGAAAATGTACAACTTGTATTCATCACTGTATATGCTCCAGCTGTTGGTAAAGAGAGATTGACTTTTTTGGAAAATGTAAATGATGTTGTTAGAGATTGCAATGATAAAGAGTTTTTATTTATAGGCGGAGACTGGAATTGTACAGAGAGTAGACTTGACAGGAATCATGTAGAGCCTCACCCGTCTGATCCAACTGTTAGAGACTCATGAGTTACATGATGTGTGGAGAGGGTTACATGATAATCAAAGTCAGTACACCTGGACTCATTGTAAAGACAATTTATTGTCTATGGCCAGACTTGATCGCTTTTATAGTTTTAAATATCATTCTAATGTTGTTAAAAACTGCTTTATTAGCCCTGTTGGGTTTTCTGATCACTCACTCGTTGTGATTTGTCTTTTTCTGAAGTGTGTAAAGCCTAGTAGTGCCTATTGGCATTTTAATACAGCTTTACTAGAAGATAACAATTTTAAAGAAGTTTTTGTATCTTTTTGGAAAAACCATCAAAGTACAAAAAATGATTTTCTCTTTACAACAATGGTGGGACTTTGGAAAATGTTCAAACAAAACAGTTGTGTCAGCAATATAATTGTAATGTTACCAAAGTCTTATTGAAGTCAGTGAAAGCTCTGGAGTCTGAAGTAGAAGAGCTCCAGTTTTTGGCTGAAGCCACTAAAGATCCATGTTATCTTGAAGCTCTTGATGTCAAGAAGTCTGTGTTAGCAAACATGCTTGGGGTATCAGCACAAGGGGCTCTTATTAGGTCCCGGTTTAAGAATGTGGCAGAAATGGATGTTCCATCACACTTTTTTTTTGGTTTGGAGCGAAAAAAATGGTCAAAAGAGATTTATTCATAGTTTAAAGTCTGACTCTGGACATGTGTTGTCTGATCATGCTGCTATTCATAAGCATGCTGTCAGTTTTTACTGTGATTTGTATAAATGTGAACACCAAGAGGAGCAAATGTTAGCTCAGAGTTTTTATTCTAGTCTTCCCCAGGTTAAACAAGAAAATAATAATATTTCCCTGGGTGAACTGTATGTTGCTTTGCAGAGTATGCAGAGCAGGAAAGCTCCTGGAATAGATGGTCTTCCTGTTGATTTTTATAAGTTTTTTTGGTTTTTAATTGGAGAAGATCTTCTGGCAGTGCTGAAGGATAGCCTAGCCACTGGACGTCTGCCTTTAAGTTGCAGAAGGGCAGTTCTTCCTCTGCTGCCAAAGAAAGGTGACCTGCAGCTCATAAAGAACTGGAGACCTGTGTCCCTGCTTTGTATTGACTATAAGCTACTCTCCAAAGTCTTGGCAAGTAGACTTAGTAAGGTGATGGAACAAGTTGTTTTGCCTGATCAGACCTACTGCATCCCGGGTAGGCTGATTTATGATAACATCGTTCTCATTCGAGACTTGTTAGAAATCTCCAAGCTTTTTGGTCTTAAAATGGGGATTGTTTCTATTGACCAGGAAAAAGCTTTTGACCGTGTTGAACACAAATATTTATGGCAAACAATGTGTGCTTTTGGGTTTACTTCTGGTTTTATCAATAAGATTAAGACTTTGTATTGTGATGTTCAGAGTGTTTTAAAAATCAATGGTGTTTTGAGCGCTCCTTTTCAGGTCCAGCGGGGAATCAGACAGGGTTGTCCCCTGTCTGGCATGTTATACTCTTTGGCTTTTGAACCCCTATTACATAGACTTAGATCTGTCTTACAAGGTGTGATTTTACCAGGGTGCAATATACCTTTAAAGTTATCTGCATATGCAGATGATTTAGTCATCATGGTGGATAAATCAACAAGATATTGATATGCTGGCAAATGTTATAGTTCAATATGGTATAATTTCTTCAGCCAGAGTAAACTGGAGCAAAAGTGAAGCTCTCTGGATAGGAGTGATGGAAAAAAAAAAGTTTCAATTGCCGGTGGGTTTAAATTGGAAGTCAGAGGGGGGGTTAAAATACTTAGGTGAAGAAACTTTTGTCCTTAAAAACTGGGATAATGTTCTTGAAAAGACTAAAGGTTGTTTTGCCAGATGGAAGTGGATTTTACCAAAAATGTCTTATCGAGGTCGAGTTCTTGTCACCAACAACCTGATTTCATCCACTTTATGGCATCGTCTAGCATGTGTTGATCCTCCTCCAGATTTGCTGTCAAAGATTCAGGCACTTCTTGTTGATTTCTTTTGGGATCGTCTGCATTGGACGCCTCAAAGTGTGTTATTTTTGCCGAGAGATGGAGGAGGACAAGGATTAATTCATCTGAACAGTAGAGGGGCAACTTTCCGCTTTCAGTTTGTGCAGAGGTTTCTCTGTGGTCCCGCAGACCTGGTGTGGAGACCATTGGCATGCACTATTCTGAACCAGCTAGGTGGACTTGGCCTAAACAGAACATTGTTTCTGATGGATTTAAAGCAGCTCAACACCAGTGGATTGCCAAGTTTCTACCGTGGACTGTTGAAAGTCTGGAAAATGTTTAAAACGGAGAGGACAGAACATCACAGTTCACTGTATTGGCTTCTCCAAGAGCCAGTTGTGTATGGAACCCGTTTGAGTGCAACCTGCCACGTAGGTCCCAGTTTACTCAAACAGTTCTGTTTGTCTAATGTTGTGACTTTGGGACATGTAAATTCACTTTACAGGTGCAAACATGGACAATGCTTTTCTCCTTGCTTCTCATTTAAAAGTGCATTCTGTTTGCATAATTGAGTTGTTGCTCAAAATGTGGAAAGAGGATTTAACAGATGCCGAACGCACATTGTTGCATTTGTATTGTGATGGTTCTGTTCAATATAGTGTTGATGATACTTTTCCTTTGGTGAAGGTTCTTCCAGACTTTAAGGACTGTACAGGTTTTTTTTAGAAACCAATAATCCCTGCGTTTCTATTCATAACGCTGATAAGAAATTGTTATACAGATTGATTGTTAAAATTTTGAACAAAGATAAATTAAACTGTAGAGTTGACACTCCATGGAGAGCTCGCTTGGGTCTGATAGATGGTGTTGGACCTGAATGGAGATCGCTGTACAAACCACCATTGTTGAAGAAGGTTGCTGACTTGCAATGGAGTGTTTTACATACAGCTGTGGCTGTTAATTCTTTTATCTCTGTGTTGAACCCTGATGTTAATCATGACTGTCCTTTTTGTACTCTTAGTGAGACAGTTTTTCATTGTTTTATGGACTGTTGTCTTCTTGTGCCGCTGTTCGCTATGTTAGAAGATCTTTTTAAATTGTTTGGTGTAGTTTTTTCCAAGCAGATGTTTATTTTAGGTTACAGGTATTCCCAAAAAAAAAGAGGGAACAGTGTCAACTCTTTAATTTCATTCTGGGAAGAGCAAAGATGGCAGTGTATATGAGTAGACAAAATAAGGTTGAAGGATCTACAGATGATGATGCTGTTTTTGTATTTGTAAAAATGTTGAAATCACGTATAAGAATAGATTTGAATTATTACAGTTTGATGAATGATCTTGGAAAATTTTCCAATATTTGGTGTCACAAGGATGTGCTCTACTCTGTTGTAGAGAACAATGTAATTTTCAAGAGTGTGTTGATTTAATGTGATTTTATTTGTGTTGTTTTTTTTTTTTACAACTGTTTTAATAAAGTCTGTAAAATCTCAAATCTCTCTCTCTCTTTGCGAGCGCGTTTCTGCTGTGTGAGGTACGAGTGATTTTTTTTTCCTCCATCTCTTTTTCTCTCTTTACTTTGCTATCATTCTTTTGTTGTAGTTTGTAGCTTTCTTTTAGTGTATAGGTTTTCATTGTTACTAGGGAAGCGGGTGTTGTTTCCTAGCTGGGGTGTCAGGTCCCGCTTAGTGGGGGCATGGCTGCCCCAGGCAGCGGGAGTTTTAACTCCCTGACGAGGTGTCATGGTGTCAAAATTGATTCAGCTGTTGGTGTAGAGGCTTGTAGTTTAGCGGTAGAAGCGGTTGGGTTTGAAAATATCATGTCGGCGTCGTGCATGAACAGCGCCGTTGTTATTTTTTTGAAGACTGTGGATTTGGCTAATGCGTTAGTGCAGAGCGGTGTTGTGATTGATGGCGTTTTTACGCCAGTACTTCCGCTGTCCATGCCATCTAAAAAGGTGACTTTGTCTAACGTGCCACCTTTCATCCCGAACGAGGTATTGGTTAAAATGCTAGCTCGTTATGGCAAAACAGTTTCCCCAGTTAAAAGGATCCCAATTGGCTCCAAATCTCCTCTTTTGAAACATGTAGTTTCTTTTAGGCGTTTTGTTTACATGGTTTTACAGGATAATCTGGACGAGCTGGATCTGTCTTTAAGTTTTCGTTATGAAGATTTTAATTATGTCATTTTTGCAACCACAAATAACATGAAGTGTTTCAACTGTGACGAGATGGGGCACCTGATTCGTGCGTGCCCGAGCAATGTAAAACCAGATAGGCAAAATAAGGGTCCTGAGCAGGTGGCGGACCATAGAGATGTTGCCAATACCACCGAAAATCAGAACACTGTGGGGGTCACCATGGATAACGGGGTGCCTGGACCGAGCTCTGTACAGACAGCAGCTGTTGCGACTGCTGCAGATGCTGTAGACATAGAGCAGGCAGTTCGATCTGTTGATGTGGAAGGTATGTTGGTTGCTGTGAGTGTAGAGAGTGAAGTCGAGTCTGGTGCTGGTGTTGCAGGCTTGATTTCCTTTAGTGATGAAGCAGTTTTAATGGCTGAGCTGGACGAGTGCACTTTTAAGGCACCGCTGAAGCGTAGCTTGGAACGGCGTCCCTCGGAACAGCTCGCGAAGAGGGGTTTCAGTTACGATCTCAGCCAAATCGACACAAAGGGAAAGCGATTTCTCTGATTTTAGCGTTACGTGCAGTTTACCGCAGGGCGGTTATTCTAGCAGAAATTACAGTGCAGATGATATCAAATCGTTTTTAAAAACAAAGAATCTTAGAAAAGTTTGTATTGAAGAATACTTTCCCGACATTCTGCAGTTTATCGACAAGGCAAAGGTTTATAGGAGTGAAGGGTGCTTCAGCAACCTAGAAGTTTACCGTCTAAAGAAAATTCTTGCCAAACTCAATGCCCAACCAGAGCCCATTGTTGGCGATAAATAGTCTTACCTTGGCTTCTTTCTTTCTGACTCCAGCTGTTTTTTTCTCTTCTCTTTCATGGGGGAACTTTGGTTTGCTTCTCTAAATGTCAATGGTGCTAGAGAAGGGAAAAAACGGCTTCTTCTGTTTGAAACTTTTAAACAGAAGAAGTTTGATGTTCTGTTTGCCCAAGAGACTCACAGTGATGAGGCGAATGCAAGTGACTGGGCAAGGGAATTCGATGGTCTAGCTATCTTAAGCCATTTGAGCTCCACCAGTGGAGGCGTTGCGGTCTTGTTTTCTAAAGGTTTTATTCCCTTTTCTTATCATGTAGAGGAAGTTTTAAAAGGTAGACTTCTAAAGGTCAGGGCCCAGTTTGAGAATTGTTTAATTGTTTTTATTTCTGTTTATGCCCCTACTAAAACAGTTGAAAGAATGTGTTTTTTTAGATACTTTAAGAGTCTGGTTTTAGCAAACTGTAATGCAGAGGATGTTTTGATTTTAGGGGGGGGATTTTAATTGCACAGAATGTTTCTCTGATAGAAATCATGTCGAGCCTCATATGCTGTCTCAGAGGAGACTTGTCGAGCTTATGGAGTCCAATGAGGTTTTTGATGTGTGGAGGAACTTTAATCCTACCCAAAGACAGTATACTTGGGTACATGCTCGAGACGACTTGTTATCTCTAGCGAGGTTGGATAGGTTTTATGCCTTCAAGCACCAACTTAACATGTTCAGGAGTTGCTCTATTTTACCAGTTGATTTTTCTGATCATAGTTTAGTTAAGTGTGCTGTGACAGTGAGCTCTGTCAAGCCAAAGAGTGCTTATTGGCACTTGAATACTAACCTTTTGTGCGATCAGTTTTTTCAAGGCCTTCTTAAGGAATTTTGGGTGGATTTTAGATTCCAGAAGTCCTCTTTTCAATCTATCCAGCAGTGGTGGGACTTCGCTAAGTTACAAGTTAGGCAGCTGAGTCAACTTTACACTTTTAATGTCATAAGAGATAGAAACATTGGGATTGGATTGTTAGAAAAGGAACTAAACAGCCTACAGGAACTTGCTGATATTTCAACTTGTGACCGGGCTGTTTTTAAGAGTTATAGGGAGAAAAAACTTTTTTTAAATGACCTTCTGGAAGTAACTGCACAAGGAGCTCTAGTCAGGTCAAGATTCCAGAACAGAGTCGATGCACGCTCCTTCCAAGTTTTTCTTTAGTTTAGAAAAAAAGAATGGGCAAAAGAAGCTTATGCACTCCCTGCGCTCTGAGTCTTGGTCTCTATTGTCTCTTTTATCAGAGATATCATTGACATTGGCAATAATCTGAAGTTAGACTTTGGCATACTCTCCATTGACCAGGAGAAAGCTTTTGACAGAGTGGAGCACATGTATTTATGGAATGTTTTAGCTGCTTTTGGTTTTGACAATGCTTTTATTTCCCTGATTAAAGTGTTGTACAGCGACGTTGAAAGCATCCTGAAAATTAATGGAAACTTGTGTGCCCCTTTTTACTTGTTCCAGGGTGTACACATGTTTTTAAATTATCGGCCTATGCTGACAATGTTGTTGTTTTAATTAATGGGCAAAGGGATGTAAATGTTTTACTAGGGATCCTGAGTGATTTTAAAAGGATCTCTGCCACAAAAGTTAATTGGTCCAAGAGCAAGGCATTATTGGTTGGTAGTTGGGCTGATATGGAGCCGAGGCTCCCAGATGATCTATCCTGGACCAGGGATGGTTTTATTTACTTAGGGGTGTATCTAGGGAACAGAATGTTCATGCAAAAAAAACTTTGAAGGCCTTGTTGAGAAGTTCAAAGGTCGTCTCAACAAGTGGCTTTTCTTGCTCCCCAAAATGTCTTTTAAGGGACGAATCCTGGTTATCAATAACCTAATTGCTTCTGCTCTCTGGCACCGTTTAACTTGTGTGGATCCTCCTCGTGACTTGCTGCCTAAGTTGCAATCAATGCTGGTTGATTTTTTTTGGGATAAGATGCACTGGGTCCTGAAAGCTGTTCTCTTTTTACCCAAAGAGGAAGGGGGTCAGGGTTTAATTCACATACAGAGCAGAGTAGCAGCTTTCAGGATTCAATTTGCTCAGAGATTATTGACCGGCCCAGTGGACTCAAGCTGGAAATTCGCTGCTTGCGCCATTTTACGGAGCTTCAGAAACTTAGACCTTGAGAGGTCCTTGTTCTTGTTGAATTTAGAAAGACTGGACTTGTCCAGGATGCCCATCTTTTATCAGAACCTTTTTAAAGTTTGGTCTTTGTTTAAGATTCAGAGGCTGAGTTCCACAAGTTCTCTGTACTGGTTGTTGCAGGAACCCCTGATTCTTGGGTCACGTCTTGATCTGTCCAGTGAAATGCTTTTTCTTACACACTCTGATACTCTTATCAAAACAAGGTTGTTGACACTCGGACATCTGCTTAATCTGACCGGACTATCTTTTGAGAGCACTGATGCAGTTGCTGGACACTTGGGGCTTAAATCGAAGCGCTTCACAGCTAAACTTATTGAAAAGTGGCAGTCGGCACTCACGCCGGAGGAACTTAAGTTGCTGGAGGTTTACGCTGAAGGTTTAACCTCCCCAAACCATGATGACCCCTTTCCCGTTCTGTACCTGTCAACTGACTTTGAGGAGTGTGTTAGTGCGTTTTTGCAACCAAGCATGTTGTTGTTAACGGGTCCTAATCCAGTGTCTGGCAAATCCCTGTACAAGAGTTGCGTCAAAATCTTGAATAAGCCGTCCTTCCATAAGAGAACTGACATGCCTTGGCGCTCTGTCCTGCATCTGGGGGAGGACAACAAACCAGAATATAAAATCACCTTTGCCAAAGAAGGTGGGGGATCTGCAGTGGAGAATTCTGCATGGTGCCATCGCGGTGAACGCTCTTATTTCAGTTCTGAACCCCGGGTCTAGTGATGAGTGTCCTTTCTGCTCTCAGAGAGAAAGTCTCTTTCATGCCTTTTTGCACTGTAACAGACTCTCACCTTTGTTTCAAGCCTTGGAGTCTTTTTGTTCGTTTTGATGTGGTTTTTACTTTGGATGTGTTTATTTGTGGTTTTAAGTATTCTCGGAGTCGTCGCTTTTCCTGTCAGCTACTGAACTTCCTACTACGGCAGGCAAAAAAAAGCCATCTACAACACCCGAAAAATAAAAGTTGAACGGAATTCCAACATTAATTTACCTATTATGTTTTTTAACATTGTGAAATCCAGGGTTCTAATTGACTTCCATTACTATAAGTCTTTGGGGGTTCCTGTTGTCTTCTGAACTGGTTTGGTGTCATAAGAGAGCCCTGTGTGAAGTTATAAATTAGTTTACATTTTGCTCATGTTCTAAATTGACTTTTTGAAAGTGCTGTGCCTTCTTAGATAGGAATTGACTATTAGCATAGGTTTTTTGTAATAAAGGTTTTTTGAAAATTCTCTCTCTCTCAACGGAGTTTGGCTTGGGTGAGAGGTGTTGTTGAACTGGAGTATACACACACACACATTTTTTTCTCTCTTTCTTGGTATTTTTGTTTCTTTTCTTATTAAGTGGTAGAATTTTTTTTGCTGACTTCGGTCAGCGAGTGGGGAAAATGGGGTCCAATGCGGGTGATTTATCGCAACTAGCGATCAGACATGGTTGCAAATGTATGCCTGATGCGTCTGTGTCAGTAGAGGACTGCCTGGTGGCCGTGAGTGCTGTAGTCGGCGGCGTAAACATCAGGTCTGCCTCTCGCATGAATAAGGCGATAGTTATTTTTTTGAGTCAAAGCCAGATGGTTAATGATTTAATAGAGCGCGGATTAACAATAAACGAAATGTTTGTGCCTGTTTTGCCTCTGTCGAGCCCATCAAAAAAAGATTGTTTTGTCAAACGTACCTCCATTTGTCAAAAATGAGAAGCTAGAGGAAATACTATTGCGATATGGTAAATTAGTGAGCCCCATTAAGATGATCACGCTTGGATGCAAAAACCCCCAACTTAGGCATGTAATGTCTTTTCGGCGCCAGGTTTTCATGATTTTGAATTCTCAGAGCGATCCTTTGAACTTGTCGGCGAAACTAACCATCGAAGGGAAGGATTACACTATTTTTGTAAGTTCTGAGTCCATGAAATGCTTCATTTGTGGCGAATTCGGACACGTTCGACACACTTGCCCGAATCGTAATAGGAATAATGCCGTTAATGAAGTTTTGGCTGATAATATGGTTGATGGTGGGGCGCGAGTTTCTGACGTTGCGGACGCTGCGCCGGTACTACTTCCTCAAGTCATCGCGGAGTCAGCGCCGCCGCCGAGTGGCTCGCTCGAGGAGAATGGGGAAAGATCCCTGTCGGCTAATTCCAGCAATAGTGTCGTGGAGATAGCTGATGTAATACCCGTTGTCACACAGCCAGATTTGAGTCTGGATCAGGTACATGCAAAAGATGTGCATGAGGCTGAATCACGCAGGGATGAACAACAAATACAACCCGACGTAAGTGATATTACAAGTACTGATGAATTGATTGATCAGAGTCAGGGAGATAATGTTTCGCAAGAAGTGGACTTCGATAAGGATGACGAGGAACTATATGATGGGAATGACATGATGGACTTGGAGAATTCTTCTGAAGGTAGGACTAAACTTTACTCATTACAGCAGATAAATACCTTCCTTGACAATACTAAGGGACTTCGCAAGCCCAGTATTGAGTTGTACTTTCCGGATTTGAAACTTTTCTTGATATCTTGTACTGTAGCTGTGCGGAAAGCAACCTTTGATGAGCTCAATAGACCAAAACGGTACCACCTTAAGAAGATCCTTTGTAATGTAAAAAGTAAACTGCATTTACCAGGCAAAAAGTGATATGGCTAGCATGCATCTTTTTAGGTATCTTTTTTTCCTTTCTCTTTATGGCATCCATTAGATTTGGTACTTTAAATGTTAATGGGTGTCGTGATGCTGTCAAAAGGTTTAGTCTTTGACTATATTATGATAAAGTGGGCTATAATAGTTTTCCTTCAAGAAACTCACAGATTCAAATCATCAAGTACAATGGCAGAGTGAATGGAAGGGGCAGGCTATATTAAGTCATGGTTCTAGTGTTAGCGCAGGGGTTGCAATTCTCTTTGGGCCAGAGTATAAGGAGCATCCTTTGAGTGTTTTTGAATTGGTTCCTGGTCGAATGTTGCGTGTTGATGTGACGGTTCATGGACAAAACTTTTCGCTATTTAATGTGTATGCTCCAAACATTGGTTCAGAGCGAACTCTTTTTTAAGAAACTGAAGACTGCTTTAAGTGATGTTTTGCAAGATAGAATGGTTGTTCTGGCTGGAGATTTTAATTGTACCATAAATCATACCTTAGATAGGAACCATGAAGAACCACATAAACAGTCGTCAGAAGAACTTAAAACTGTGATAACTTATCATTGTCTTGTAGATGTTTGGAGAGAAGCTTTCCCTCAGACCAAACAATATACATGGTTGAAAGTAAACTCTAATATGATATCTGGAGCTAGACTTGATAGAATCCATGTACAGAAAAGTGTTAGGGGTAGTTTTTTTTAAGAGTTGTATTACTCCCACTGCCTTATCTGATCACCAGTACATGTCTGTTGAAGTTTCTACTGCACAGAGCACTTTTAAGCACTCGCTTTGGAAGTTTAATAGTAGACTGTTGCAAGATCATAACTTTGTGCACTCTTTCACCTTTTTTTGGGAGAAGTGGAGAGAGAGTAAAATGCTATACAAGTCCCCAAGTCAATGGTGGGATATTGGCAAAACACAAATTAAACTTTTTTGTCAAAACTATATTGCCTATAATAAAAGCATTCTGGAAAGTACATTGAAACATGCTTTATATTTTACCTTGTAAAGATCTTCATAAAAATATAAAGCATGTGACATGATTCCACGATCATCAGTCACTTTTTCTCCCCCTGGAAGTTTCAGATGACATAAAATCTTCCTATTTAATGTCTTCTCCAGACTAAAGGATGATGTCGAAGCGTCCATATTGTTAAAGGTGGTAAACCTTGCTCGTACAAGTGTCTCTTGGGCCCTTTCTTCTAAAAAGATTCCGTAAGAGAAATGTATTCCGTTCAAGGATTTCAGCAGTATCCACACCATCCGCTTTATCATCAGTGTAAAGGATGTCCTGTTCGAGCTGTTTCAATGTACTTTCCAGAATGCTATCCAGGCCTATCTGATGTAAGATTCTATACATCAGTTTTAAATTCCTGGACTATTTTTAAGGAAGTTGGACGAGAAAATGACCATTTTGGCCTGAATGAGCCACTGTTTTATAACTCCTTTTTTGGTGGCAATGTTTGCATGTTTAATATCATTGCTAAAACATTTATAGATAAGGGTTTGACCACAGTTGCACATCTGATTGATATTGCTTCCAGAAAATGGAGACCAGCGGCCGAAATTTGTGAACAGGTGGGAGGTCTGTGAGGATGGTGGAACATTTCATAAACAGTCTGAAAGCTGATTTTCCCTCTCAGTTCCTCCATTTTGTAAATTGTTTCCTGTCTGGTGATTCAATGCAATGCTCTTTCCCTAAGCTACTTGTGTCTCCAAGGATCTGTACAGAGGATGACCAAGAGGGGAAGTTATTGAAATTTAAGGGGCTGCAGGAGCTTGATTTTCAAGCTGTTGGAAAAAAAAGAGTTTTATCAGATAGGTGTAAAGACTGATTATTTTGGGAATATTAATCAGATGTGATACAAAATGGAGAGAATATCTTATGGACCCTGATGATCTTGCTCCCTCTTGGAGACTGTTGTATAAAGGTCCTCTTCCAAAACAATCTGGGGATTTACAGTGGAGAATATTGCACTGTGTGTTACCTACAAATAGTTTTGTTTCTAAGTTTAATATGGACGTTTTATCATTCTGTAATTTTTGTACTAAACCAGAGACGGTGTTCCATGTTTTTGTTGAATGTCCTAGGCTAGTATCACGGTTTACTTTATTGGAAAGAATACTTAGAAGCCTAGGTTTTTGTTTTAACAAGACATTTTTTATTTATGGATGCAAGTATTCTAAAACGCACAGAGAACAGTGTACCTTGGCCAATTTTACAGTCGGGCAAGCTAAACTAGCTATTTGGAAGACCTGCAGAATGGCTGATGTTTAATGGTCTTTTTAATCTTATTTTTCTTAATTTATATACATTTTTTTTTCCAATTATAATTTTTTTTTCCCCTTCGTATGTGCAGATTGTAGCAGTACGTCTATAGGGGTGAAATACATTGCATTTTAGTGTTTTAGTACATGTTTTAATAAAGAGTTGTAAAGTCTCTCTCTCTCTCTCTCTCTCTCTCTCTCTCTCTCTCTCTCTCTCGTTACGTTTAGGGACGTATGCATTGTGTGTCATGTGTTATGTGCATGTGTGTATATTTGTTATTTCTTTCTCTTTTGTTTTTGTGTGTCTTTGATTAATAGGATTAAGGGCTACCACCTGTGCTCGTTTATCTGTGAGTGATGTCCGCGCACTGATTGGTGCATCTCCTGAGGAGTCTAATATAAAGCAGCAGAGAGAGCACTGAGAAGGGGAGAGACATCGCGGCGTTTGAGGTTGTTTCCGCTCTCCAGGCCCAGACAAGGGCGCACTGGTCGCGCTCCTTGGTGTGTGTGGTCACCATGTGTGTGTCCTACTGTGACTTTTTGAAATGATCTTTTCAGTTAAGAGTTTATCGGCAATGTAGGGTGGAGGATAAATAGAACTTTTCTCCTGTTTAATGGTTAGTTAGGGAGGGAGGGAAGTTATATGTTTTTGTTTTGCTTTTCGTTTTGTATAGGTAAATTAATGTAATCCTTTTTTATAGGTAGAGGTATTTTTGTTTTCTTTTGAATTGGGCCCTCCTCCCGAGGTAACATTTTGTTTTGAATTCATTTAATAATGGGTTCCTTTATTTGATATTATTATTATTTTTCTTTTATAACCCCTTCAAAACCCCTTGGACTTGAAATAAAAGGCAGAGATGCCATTTAAATCCAAAAACTTGTTTGGTTATTGTGTGAAATTGGGACTGCAGAGCGTGGACATCCTCAAAGTCTCTCCACTGTTTGTTCTTTGTTCCCTAGTGTACCGCTAGAATGGGGGAAACGTAACAATTGGGGGCTCGTCCGGAATATGATATCTCTTGTTGTTGAAAGCGTTTCTACTGAAGGAAACAAAGTGGTAAGTTGAAATTTACTCTTCTCTCTTTTTCTTGACTGGTATGTCTTCGTAATAGGGGAGGGGAAAGAGACCTCTTGTGGTAAGAGAAATGGAATTTGATTTGACAGCCTTCACACTCTCTCCTACCATAGAGGTTTTTGAACAATGCAGAAAAAAAGATCTGTTATTGATCGCAGATTTCTTTAATATCCGAGTGACAAGAGAGATTACTAAGCAAGTTATAAAAGCAGAGTTGTATGATAAGCTAGTAGGAGATGGTATTTTGGCAGAGGATTTGGATAAGGAGAAATATCACGATGTAACACCTATGGTTTTTTCAGATACTGAGCTAGTACATATGATCCCAAATTGGAGATTAGACAGAGAATTAGATCTAGAAATAAAAAACAAGAATGTGAGTCTCAAATTATTAGGCTGCGGGTTATAGAGGTGGAGAAGGAGCGTGAAATTCAACTGCGTAAATTAAATCTAGAAGCACTAAAAAAAAAAAAGGTGCCCGTACCTTGTTCACGACCACCCTCTATGGCGTCCCAAATGTCGCCAGTAAGATCTGTTTCGACTTCTAATGTTTCTGTGTTTGACATCAGCAAATATGTTAAACTTGTGCCTCCTTTCAGAGAAGCTGAAGTAGATGCTTATTTTGTAGCTTTTGAGCGAATAGCTGGTAAGCTCAATTGGCCGAAAGACATGTGGGCTTTGTTACTTCAATGTAGTCTAGTGGGTAAGGCACAAGAAGTCATCTCAGCGTTAAGCCTAGAGGATTCGCTTGATTATGATGTGGTAAAGTCGACAGTGCTCCGCGTATGAGTTAGTTCCCGAAGCGTATCGTCAGAGGTTTCGTTCTCATGCGAAGACATCCAGACAAACGTATGTTGAGTTTGTAAGAGAGAAGAGAGCGTTGTTTGAAAAATGGTGTTTGTCTAGTAAAACTGACACGTTTGAGCAACTTTGTGAATTAGTTTTACTAGAGGATTTTAAAAAGAGTATTCCAGAAAAAAAATTGTGCAGCACTTAAATGAGCAAAAGGTAACTACGTTGGCCGAGGCAGCTGTATCCGCTGACGAACTTGTGCTTACGCATCGTAAGGTGTTTTTGCAAGAGTCACCAACTTCTAGTTTTTCTTCATCCGCTGATAGATTTGTGAGAGAAGAGGCCCCTTCTCAAAGTTTTTCCTCGCTCGTGGAAAAACGATGCTCGTCCAAAAATGACTGGTCGAAATTCAGCGCGTCAAGGGAGACAGGCGGGCTTGTTTTTACTGCCTGGATCCTGGACATGTAATTTCTGAATGTAGGGAGTGGAATAAAAAGAATGTGAAGACAAAAAGTGTTGCGCTCATGCGGACGCTGCCAGGGGTGCGAGAAACTGAAGTGTCTGGTTATGAACCATTTATTTTAAATGGGTGACTATCTCTGGTCCGCAGTTTACGCAGGTATCGATCTTGCGAGATACGGGTTCTTTTCAGTCTTTTATATTAGAGAGTGTTTTGCCTTTCTCAGAAAAATCGTATACCGGTGCTGATATGTTAGTACGAGGGATAGAAATGGGCTGTGTACAGGTGCCTCTACATGAAGTGGCTTAAAATCGGATCTTGTCTCTGGCGTTGTTAAGTTAGGTGTTCGTAAACAGTTGCCTGTTGCTGGAGTACATATTATTCTAGGAAATGATCTTGCAGGGGGCAGAGTTTTTTCTAGTCCAGTGGTGATGCGTAAACCCATAGTTGAGGAACAGCCTGACCTAGGTGTTCAGTTCTCTTCTGTTTTTCCGGCATGTGCAGTGACACGGGCTCAAGTTCAAAAATTTTGAGTTGTTAATCTCTCTGATTTGTTTTTAAACACAGAGTCCAAGACTGAGGAGTCAGAGTTATGTGAGGTAAGCAAAGTGACAAATACTTCACTGATTCTTGAAGCTCCCCTAAATGTTGGAAGGGAGAAATTGTCAACGGAGCAAAAATCAGATGTTTCCTTAACAGAATGTGTTAAAGCTGCTGTCAACGTGAAAGACAGAGCAGAGGCTAAAATAGGTTATTTTTGGGAGAATGATTTGTTAATGCGTAAGTGGAAACCGCTTTGATGAAAAAGGTTTGCAGGAGTTGGTTCAAATTGTCTTGCCGGTTAGTTATCGTGTTCCAGTTTTAAAATTGGCACATGAAAATCTTATGGCAGGTCATTTAGGAGTGACAAAAACTGTTCGCCGCATTTCTAAATACTACTTTTGGCCTGGTCTTCGATCATCCGTTGTTAACTTTTGTCGCTCTTGTGATGTGTGTCAGCGCATTGGAAAGCCTAATCAGAAGGTGCCCGTTGCCCCTCTGTATCCTATACCGGTATTAGAAGAACCTTTTGAACGACTTATTGTTGATTGCGTGGGTCCGCTACCAAAGTCCAAATCGGGACACCAGTGTGTGTTAACGATCCTGTGTGCAGCCACTAGATTCCCTGAAGCTTTTCCCTTATGTTCGTTGAAAGCTCAGACGGTGGTGAAAGACTTGGTTAAGTTTTTTACCACGTTTGGTCTACCGCGAGTAATACAGAGCGATCAAGGAACAAATTTCACTTCTAGAATATTTACACAAGTTTTGAAGGAATTGAGCACCGAGTGTCTAGTCCTTATCACCCTGAGTCACAAGGGGCCTTAGAAAGGTTCCATCAAACCCTAAAAACTATGATCCGTGCATTTTGTTTGCAGACGGGAAAGGACTGGGTGGAGGGGTTGCCTTTTCTGTTATTCGCTGCTAGAGAAGCAGTTCAGGAGTCCTTGGGATTTAGTCCCGCCGAACTGGTGTTCGGACACACCGTGAGGGGTCCGCTAAAACTGCTATATGAACATTTGCTGATGAAAAAGCCTTCTTCTGTGGCTCTCGTGGATTATGCGAGTTCTTTCAGAGAGAGAGAGACTTCATAAAGCGTGTGATGTAGCAAAGGCTCATCTAGTTGTAGCACAGTCGAAAATGAAGCAGCATTTTGACAAAAAAAAGTGTCAGGAGGAATTTTAAGGTTGGTGACTTTGTTCTTGTGCTTTTGCCACTGCCTGGTGCGGTTTTGCAAGCAAAGTTTTCAGGACCTTATGTCATAGAGAAAAAGCTCAGTGAAACCGATTACGTCATTCAAACTCCTGATCGTTGGCGAAAAACTAGAGTTTGCCATGTGAACATGCTTAAAAAGTATGTAGAGAGAGTACCGAAAAATGCTCTGTCTGTAGACGTACCATTGGTTCCTTCCGCAGTCACGATAACTGCCTCTTGTATTGTAGAAGATGATGGTGTTGCTCAACTTTCTACCCCTCATCTGAATAATTCTAGTATTTTGGGTGATTTATGCACTTATCTTGTCCATTTATCTGAAAAGCAGAGTGAGGATGTATGTAATTTGATCCAGTCTTTTCCCTCAATTTTTTCAGATGTACCAAGCAGAACATCTGTGTTATGTCATGACATTGAAGTGGGAAGTGCATCCCCAGTGAAACAGCATCCATACAGGGTGAATCCAAAAAAACGTGAAATTATGAAGGGCGAGGTAGAATATCTGTTAAAACATAGGTTAGCCATACCAAGTCAGAGTCCATGGAGCTCCCCATGCTTATTAGTACCCAAACCAGACACCACATATCGTTTTTGTACAGACTATAGAAAAAAAGTTAATAACCTTTCGAAACCTGACTTGTTTCCATTGCCTTGCATTGAAGATTGTATCGATCGGGTGGGAGCGGCAAGATATGTAACAAAGTTGGATCTGTTAAAAGGGTACTGGCAGGTGCCTCTTAGGCCACGGGCTTCAGAAATTTCTGCTTTTGTCACACCCGACAATTTTCTTCAATACACTGTCCTTGCGTTCGGGATGCGAAATGCTCCTGCGACGTTTCAAAGGCTTATGCAAAAAGTTTTATCTGATGTACCGAAGTGTGATGCATATATAGATGTGGTGTTATATTCAGACACTTGGACAGAACATGTGACGAATCTGGAGTTAGTATTTACTCGAATGTCAGATGCTTCTCTGACTGTAAATCTAGCAAAGTGTGAATTTGTGAAAGCAGAGGTGACATATCTGGGAAAGAAGGTGGGTCAGGGAAGTGTGAGACCTGTAGAAGCGAAGGTTTCTGCGATAGTAGCCTATCCATCTCCATCAAATAAGCGTGAGCTGAGATGCTTTCTTGGAATGTGTGGGTATTATAGAAATTTTTGTAAAAATTTCTCCAGCGTTGTGACCCCACTTACTGATCTACTTAGTGATAAAAGGAAATTTGTATGGTCTAATGAGTGCGAGCATGCCTTTTTATCTGCTAAAGATCTTTTGTGTTACGCCCCTGTTCTTAAGGCTCCGGATTTCCACCGTCCATTTAAGCTGCATGTGGACGCGAGTTCATCTGGGGCAGGAGCAGTATTACTACAAGAGGACCATATGGATATTGATCATCCTGTGTGCTATTTTTCCAAAAAGTTTTCGAAGTGCCAAAGTAACTACAGCACAATTGAGAAGGAAGCTCTTGCTTTAGTGCTGGCACTCCAGCACTTTGAGGTTTATTTGGGAGGTAGTAGTGTGCCCATTGTTGTATTCACTGACCATAACCCTCTGACGTTTCTTTCAAAAATGTGTAATGCCAACCAGCGTTTGATGCGCTGGACATTAATTGTACAGTAATACCACCTGGAGATAAGACATCTGAAAGGCACTGAAAATGTTGTAGCAGATGCGCTGTCTAGGGTATAGTGGTCCTGAAACACAAAGGTTATTTTGTTCTTCCTAAAATTGGGAGAAAATAGGAAGAAAATATTGGTGGGGGTGTTACGTTTAGGGACGTATGCATTGTGTGTCATGTGTTATGTGCATATGTGTATATTTGTTATTTCTTTCTCTTTTGTTTTTCGTGTGTCTTTGATTAATAGGATTAAGGGCTACCACCTGTGCTCGTTTATCTGTGAGTGATGTCCGCGCACTGATTGGTGCATCTCCTGAGGAGTCTAATATAAAGCAGCAGAGAGAGCACTGAGAAGGGGAGAGACATCGTGGCGTTTGAGGTTGTTTCCGCTCTCCAGGCCCAGACAAGGGCGCACTGGTCACGCTCCTTGGTGTGTGTGGTCACCATGTGTGTGTCCTACTGTGACTTTTTGAAATGATCTTTTCAGTTAAGAGTTTATGGGTAATGTAGGGTGGAGGATACCTATAACTTTTCTCCTGTTTAATGGTTAGTTAGGGAGGGAGGGAAGTTATACGTTTTTGTTTTGCTTTTCGTTTTGTATAGGTAAATTAATGTAATCCTTTTTTATAGGTAGAGGTATTTTTGTTTTCTTTTGAATTGGGCCCTCCTCCCGAGGTAACATTTTGTTTTGAATTCATTTAATAATGGGTTCCTTTATTTGATATTATTTTTCTTTTATAACCCCTTCAAAACCCCTTGGACTTGAAATAAAAGGCAGAGATGCCATTTAAATCCGAAAACTTGTTTGGTTATTGCGTGAAATTGGGACTGCAGAGCGTGGACATCCTCAAAGTCTCTCCACTGTTTGTTCGTTGTTCCCTAGTGTACCGCTAGAATGGGGGAAACGTAACAGCGGTTTGACTGTGATTTGTGAGTTGAAGTGTGTTTGGAGCGAGCGTGGTTCTGCCGTGTGAGGTACGAGTGTTTTTCTCTTTATCTCTTTCTTTTTTACTACGTCTTCATTCTTTAGTTTTAGTTTATAGCTTGTTTTGGTGCTTTAATTTACTGTGTTAGTAGGGAAGCGGGTGTTGTGTTCCAGCTGGGGTGTCAGCTCCCGTTTGTTGGGAGCATGACTGCCCCAGGCAGCGGAGTTTTTAACTCCCTGACAAGGCGTCATGGAGTTAAGATTGATTCGGCTGTCGGTGTTGAAGGCTGCAGTTTAGCGGTAGGAGAGTTGATCGGTTTTGAGAACATCGTGTCAGCGTCCCGCATGAACAGCGCTGTTGTCATTTTTGTGAAGTCTGTGGATTTAGCGAATGAATTAGTTCAAAGCGGTGTTGTGATTGATGGTGCGCTTACACCGGTGCTTCCTTTATCCACACCGTCCAAAAAGGTGACGCTATCGAATGTGCCACCTTTCATCCCCAATGATGTACTGGTCAAAATGTTAGCCCGTTATGGCAAAACAGTCTCCCCGATCAAGATGATCCCAATTGGCTCAAAGTCTCCTCTCCTGAAACATGTCATTTCTTTTAGGCGCTACGTCTATATGATTTTACATGATAATCTAGATGAGCTAGATTTGTCTTTAAGTTTTCGTTTTGAGGAGTTTAATTATGTTATTTTTGCTACGACAAACAACATGAAGTGTTTCAACTGTGGTGAGACAGGGCACCTGATTCGCGTGTGTCCAAACAATGTAAAACAAGAGAAGCCGAATAAGGGCACTGAACAGGGGGCGAACGACGGAGCTGTAGTCAATGCCATCGTGAATCAGAATATCGCGGCAGGTATTGTTGATAATGAGGTGGCTGGACCCAGCTCAGTGCAGACAGCTGCGGTCGTGTCTGTTGCAGAAGCTGTGGATGTGGGGCAGGCAGATCGACCTGTGGATGATGGAGGTGTGACGGTTACTGTGAATGCTGTGAGTGAGGTCGAGATTGGAGCTGGTGTCGCTGGTGACACAGGATCGCTTTCTATTGATGATGATGATGATGATGATGATGATGCTATATTAACGAACGATTTAGATGATTGTACTTTTAAGACGCCACAGAAGCGTTGTTTAGAACGACGCCCTTCGGAACAGCTCGCGAAAAGGGGCTTCGTTTGTGATCCAAGTCACACGGATACCGAAAGTGAAAGTGACCTCTCTGATATTAGTGTAACGTGCAGTCTGCCGCTGAGTGGATTCTCAAGTAGGTGTTACAGTGCGGATGATATCAAATCGTTCCTTTCGACAACAAAGAACGTAAGGAGAGTTCGCATTGAAGATTATTTTCCAGATGTAGTGCAGTTCATTGATAAGGTTAAACTTTACAGGAGTGAAGGGTGCTTTAGCGGCACAGAAGTTTTCCGGTTAAAGAAAATTCTTGCTAAACTCAATGCTCATTCACAGTCCAGCACTAACAGTGTAAAATGAAAGACACACACACCTTGACCTCTATTCTGATTCTGGGTGTTTTTTTCTTTTTGGTCTCTATCATGGGTGAACTTTGTATTGCCTCTCTAAATGTAAATGGTGCTAGGGAAGGGAAAAAACGTCATCTTCTGTTCGAAACCTTTAAGCAGAAGAAGGTTGATGTTCTCTTTGCTCAAGAGACTCCTAGTGATGTGGTTAATGAGAGTGACTGGGCAAGAGAATTTGACGGTCTTTCCATTCTAAGCCATTTGAGTTCCACCAGTGGAGGCGTTGCAATACTATTTTCCAAAAGTTTTACCCCTTTCTCATATCATGTGGAAGAGATCATAAAAGGCAGACTCTTAAAGGTCAGGGCTCAGTTTGAAAATAGTTTTTTTGTTTTCATCTCCGTTTATGTTCCTACTAAAGCAGTTGAAAGAATGTGCTTTCTAGACACTTTAAGTCAGGTTTTAACAAACTGTAACACAGAAGACGTGTTAATTTTAGGGGGGGGGATTTTAATTGCACAGAGTGTTTCTCTGACAGGAACCATGTTGAGCCTCATTTATCTTCACAAAAGAGGCTTGTTGAATTAATTAATTCTAACGAGATTTTTGACATTTGGAGAAATTTTAATCCCACCCAAAGGCAGTACACTTGGGTCCATACTCGATAATTTAATATCTCTAGCAAGGCTGGACAGATTTTATGGTTTTAAGCACCAACTTAGTATGTTCAGGGGATGCTCGATTATCCCTGTTGGTTGTTCCGATCACAGTTTAGTCAAGTGTGTTATGGCGGTGAGTGCTGTAAAACCAAAAAGTGCTTATTGGCACTTGAATAGTAATTTGTTGTGTGATCACTTTTATCAAGGTCTTCTTAAAGAGTTTTGGGTTGATTTTAGGTCTCAGAAATCCTCTTTCCAGTCCATTCAGCAGTGGTGAGACTTCACTAAAGTACATGTTAGACAGCTGAGCCAGCTCTACACATTTAATGTCACAAGAGACAGGAATTTTGAAATTGGAATTTTAGAGAAGGAACTAAGCAACCTACAAGAGCTTGCCAATACTACTGGTGACTTGGCTGTTATTAGGAGTTTTAAGGAAAAAAAAGTTTTTTTAAATGACCTGTTGGAAGTGACCACACAAGGGGCACTGATCAGATCAAGGTTCCAAAACATAGAACTGATGGACGCTCCAAGTTTTTCTTTAATTTAGAGAGAAAAAAAAAAAAAATTAATAATAATAATAATAATAATAATAATAATAATAATAGGCAAAAAAAAAAAGCTCATTCATTCTCTACGCTCTGAGTCTGGGGTGCTGTTGTCTGACCCTTCTGATATCAGAAATATTGCAGTTTACTTTTATAAGAACTTGTATGAGAGCGATTTATCTCATGTTGCAACAGACTTGAAGTTCTATGATAATCTACCTCAAGTACCCAAAGAGGCGAATGCTGAACTTCACAGAGCAGTCACTTTAGAGGAACTAAAAAAAGCACTCGACAGCATGGAAGCTGGTAAAGTACCGGGAGTCGTCGGACTTCCAGTTGAATTTTACAGGACTTTTTGGACAGAGGTTAGCCCTGATCTTCTACAGGTTTTAAATGAGAGTTTGGCTAATGGGCAACTGCCTCTAAGCTGTAGAAGGGCGGTCCTCACTCTGTTACCTAAGAAAGGTGATCTGAGCGATATTAAGAACTGGAGACCTGTGAGTTTGCTTTGCTCTGACTATAAATTGCTTTCCAAAGTCTTAGCAAATAGACTTGGTAATGTTCTTGGCCAAGTTATCCACCCCGACCAATCCTATTGTGTTCCTGGGAGGCGAATATCTGATTAAAAAAAAAAAAAAAAAAAAAAAAAAAAGCTTTTATTCGAGATATTATAGATATTGGCCAGAGTTTAGATTTAGATTTTGGTCTACTCTCCATTGAAAGCCTTTTCCTGATCAATAGAGTGGAACACTTATTTATGGGATGTTTTAACTGCCTTTGGTTTTAGTAACGATTTTATTTCTATGTTAAGAGTTTTATATAACAATGTTGAAAGTGTCCTGAAATTTAATGGTAACCTGTGTGCCCCTTTTAAAGTGTTTAGAGGAATCAGACAAGGCTGTGCCTTGTCTGGTATGCTATATACTTTGGCTATAGAGCCCCTTTTGTGTAAAATTAGAGAAAATCTGCATGGCTTATTTGTCCCAAAGTGTTCACATGCCTTTAAGTTGTCAGCCTATGCCGACGATGTTGTTTTAATTAATGGACAAAGAGATATTAATGTTTTATTGGGGATCCTGAGTGATTTTAATAAGATTTCTGCCACAAAAGTTAATTGGTCTAAGAGCAAGGCAGTACTGGTGGGTAATTGGGCTGGTGTAGAACCAAGGCTCCCAGAAGATTTATCGTGGACCAGGGATGGGTTTAAGTACTTGGGAGTGTTTTTAGGGAAAAAGACATTTATGCTAAAAAATTTCGATGGAGTTGCTGAGAAGTTTAAAGGGCGTCTCAACAAGTGGTGCTTTTTGCTCCCCAAGATGTCCTATAAGGGACGAATATTGATCATCAACAACATTATTGCCTCTGCTCTTTGGCACCGGTTAACTTGCGTGGATCCTCCACGGGGTCTACTGCCTAGTGTTAATTTTGTCACCTATTTTTAATTTAGTCTTAGTCTTATGCCAAATGTCCTTGTTAGTTTTAGTCATTCACATATCTTTTTTTGTTAGTCAAGTTTTAGTCGACAAAGTCTCGTCATTTTAGTCTAGTTTTAGTCAAAAGAAAACTCGATATATCTTAGTCAAGTTTCAAAACATTTTAGTCTTTTTTAAAATTATTTCTGAGATTAATTCTAAGATAACCATTTCAGTCAAATAATGTTTCACACATCTCAAATATTGGTTAAATGTCATAATTACCTGACAAAATACACTTGTTGAATGATTTGTTGAATTCACTTTGTTAAACGTGTCTGGTTTTCTGATTTAAGAGACACATTCACAAATGATGAACTTGTTCTGAAGAGTATTTTATTAAGCAAATAAGTTACATAAAATATATATAACCTGCATAATGTATGTGCCACAACACCATAGCTAACTGGTTAATTTACAGCGTAGATGCCTAAAATCAGCATTAGCTTATGAGACGTATATTTAAGTTAACTTCCCTGAATATGTGGGTGGTTAGCCTTTAGATGTCGCTTAAGGTTGGTGGTGTTTTTCCCGGTATTGTTTATCCGCAGTGCTTCCTGTCAGTTATAATGACACATTCTGACTTTTTGTCAATATCATTGTACCTAAAATGCGACCAAATATCGAGCCTCTTCCTTCTACCTAGCATGTCGTCGGCGCTCGCCGCGTGTTCGCCACTGTCTATGATTGTTGTGTTCTTGCTCCGTGTAGTTTCGTGTTGCAGCCACAGGAGTATGAGACCTGTTGTAACCGTTACTAGAGCAACAGCGCGAACTCATTCGGAATATTTTGAAGGCGTAACAGCTGAATATTCAATCTCATGATGAAAAAGTAGAGACGATTGTATACGAAAATGAAGAGATTTTATCTTAGTTTTTATTTTATGCAAAACATTTTAGTCTCGTCTTTTTTCGTCAACAATAATGCATGTTAATTTAGTCTTAGTCAGCGTTTTTGGACATTGGTGCAGTCTCGTCATCATCTAGTCTTAGTCATGGAAAAAAAGGTCGTTGACGAACATATTTAGTCTCGTCTCGTCTGACGAAATTAACACTACTACTGCCTAAGCTGCAATCTATTTTGGTTGACTTCTTTTGGGATAGGATGCACTGGGTCCTGAAAGCTATTCTGCCCAAAGACGAAGGAGGTCATGGCTTAATTCATTTGCAAAGCAGAATAGCAGCTCTCAGGATCCAATTTGTCCAAAGACTTTTGACTGGTCCAACAGACTTAAGCTCGAAACTTACCGCTTGTGCCATCTTACGGGGTTTCAGAAATCTAGACCTCGGGGAGGTCCTTATTTTTATTAAACCCAGACAAAATGGACTTGTCAAAACTGCCTACTTTTTATCAGAACCTTTTAAAGTGTGGTCTTTGTTTAAAGTTCAGAGGCTGAATGTTACAAATTCTTTGTACTGGTTGCTGCAAGAACCTCTGCTTCTTGGTTCAAGGCTTGATCTGTCTGAGGAATTTTTTCCTTACACTCTCTGACACCCTTATAAGGACTAGGTTGTTGACACTTGGACATTTGATTGAGCTGACAGGACTGTCATTTGAGAACACTGATTCAGTTGCTGGACATTTGGGTTTTAAATCAAAGCATTTCACAGCCAGGCTCATTGAAAGGTGGCAGTCAACACTTATACCAGATGAACTTAAGTTACTGGATGATTACGCTAAAGGTTTAATCTCCCCAAATCGTGAGGACCCTTTTCCTGTTCTGTATCTGGATGCTGACTTTGAGGATTGTGACAGTGCTTTCTTACAACCAAATACGTTGATGCTTACGGGTCCAAATTCAGCATCTGGTAAAACCCTATATAAGAGCTGTGTCAAATTATTGAACAAGACGTCTTTTCACAACAGAGTTGACACGCCTTGGCGCTTAGTCCTTCATCTTGGGGAGAATGACAAACCGGAATGGAGAGTACTGTACAAGCCACCCTTGCCAAAGAAGGTTGGGGACTTACAATGGAGAATCTTGCACGGCGCCATTGCGGTGAACGCACTTGTGTCAGTTTTGAACCCTGGGACTAGTGATGGGTGTCCTTTCTGTTCTCAAAGAGAAAATGTTTTTCATGCTTTTCTGCATTGTAGCAGACTCCTGCCATTGTTTCAAGCCTTAGAGATTTTATTTGTTCGTTTTGATGTAATTTTCACTGTAGTGATGTTTATTTGTGGTTTTAAGTATACTCGGAGTCGTCGTTTTCTGTCAACTGCTGAATTTTCTATTGGGGCAGGCGAAAAAAGCCATTTACGACACCCGGAAAATAAAAGTTGAAAGAAATGCCAGCATTAACTTACCAACTATGTTTAACAACATTGTGAAATCTAGAGTTCTAATTGATTTTCAGTATTATGAGTCTATGGGAGACCTGATCTCCTTTGAGCTGATTTGGTGTCACAAGGGGGCTTTGTGTGAAGTTATTGATGAGTGTCTTCATTTTGCACATGTTTTAAGATGACCTGGTGAAAGTGTTGTACTTTTTTTTTTTTTTTTTTTGTGGTTTTTGCTGTGTAGTGATTTTTGCTGTGTTCTTGTTGTTTCCTTTTTATTTATGTATCTTTTTTGTAGGTAGGAATTGTTTGTATTAGTATAAGTTTTTTGTAATAAAGTTTTTATGAAATCTCTCTCTCTCTCTCTCTCTCTCTCTCTCTCTCTCTCTCTCTCTCTCTCTCTCTCTCTCTCTCTCTCTCTCTCTCTCTCTCTCTCTCTCTCTCTCTCTCTCTCTCTCTCTCTCTCTCTCTCTCTCTCTCTCTCTCTCTCTCTCTCTCTCTCTCTCTCTCTCTCTCTCTCTCTCTCGGCAGGATGACTTCGGGTGTGAGGACGTTAGATTTCCTCACACGGCCGTCATGCGGTGAAAATAAAGTCTAAACGCAAGTGTGGAAGAGTGCAGTTTAGCTGTAGGAGAGATGGTTGGCAATGAAAACGTTCTGTCGGCATCAAGGATGAACAACGCGGTTGTTTTTTTGAAGACCGTTGAGCTAGCGAACATGTTGGTTGAAAGTGGAGTTGTCATTGACAATGCTTTCGTTCCTGTGTTACCGCGGTCTACTCCGTCCAAAAAAGTGACTATCAAACGTACCGCTGTTTATTAAAAATGAGGTGCTGGTTAAATTGTTGGAAAGACATGGCAGGCTGGTTTCCCCAATTAAGATGATTCAAATTGGTTGTAAATCGACGTTACTGAAACACGTAGCGTTTATGGTTTTAAAGGACAATAAAGAGGATTTGGATTTGACGTTTAACTTCTTTCATGATGACTTCAACTATGCAGTTTATGCCACAACTAATAACATGAAGTGCCTTAGTTGTGGTGAAATAGGACCTCTTGTGAGGGTTTGTCCGAAGAAGAATGGGGGGAAAAAAAAAAAACTCAGAGAAGTTCCATCAGTTTCGGTTGAAAAAGTTGGTGAGGATGTGGAGGTACCGTTAGCACAAGATGTTAGGAGTGAGGTGCCGACAGCAGCAGATGCAGCTGAGGTAAGCACTGTACTAAAGTCTGTAGATGCTAACTTGACAGTTTCATCGGGTGATGCTGCAGTTTTGAAGCAAAAGGTGATAGAGTCAGTGTCAGCTGGAAGGAGGTCAGTGTTTTGGAGGAGAGGATGAATGTGTTTTTAAAACACCACAAAAGAGGAGAATGAAGCAGAGCCACTTTAGTAAATTAAAAAAATTGGGGAATAGTCAAACTGATACTGAAAGTGACACTGACATTTCAGAATGTAGTATTACTTTTGAACAAGCAAATGATGAGTCTTCTGAGCAGTCTCACAGTGTAGATGACGTGAAGCTCTTTTTGAGAGTAACAAAGAATGCAAGAAATGTGCGCATTTCAGAGTATTTTCCTGATTTGGAGCAATTTGCAGAAAAGGTGAAGTTTTTTAAGAGTGAAGGTCTTTTTTCTGATCAAGAGGTATACAGACTGAGGAAAATTCTCACTAAAGTTAACTTTCAATTAGGAATCAATGTTGAGAAGTTTTAAAATTCACACTTATGAAATAAAGTTTTTTTGTGTCCCGATTATCCTTTTCTTCTCTTTAATGAAAGATTTTCACTTTGCTTCCCTAAATTTAAATGGGGCACGGGAAGGGAAGAGGAGGTTTGAATTGTACGAGTTAATCAGGATAAAGAAAATAGATATCTTGTTTGCACAAGAAACTCATAGTGATATTACTAATGAAGAAAATTGGACAAGAGAATTTGATGGGTTAAGTATTTTTAATCATAATTCTTCTTTAAGTGGCGGTGTTGCTATCTTTTTCTCAAAAAAACTCCATTCCAATTTCTTATGAAGTAGAGGAAATTGTAAAAGGCAGATTTTTAAAAATAAGGGCTCAATTTGAAAATGTATTTTGTTGTTTTTGTTGTGTTTATGCTCCCACTAATGAAGTTGAAAGAATGGGTTTTCTAAATATACTATGTAAAACAATAAGTGATTGTAATACTGAAGATTTGTTCTTAATTGGAGGGGATTTTAATTGCACAGAAGTTGCCTCAGATAGGAATCATGTTGAGCCTCATATGGCTTCTCGAAAAAGATTAATTCAATTTATAGAAACGCATGATCTTGTAGACATTTGGCGGAATTTTCATAAAGCACAGAGACAATATACTTGGGTTCATTCTTATGATAATAGGTTGTCTTTAGCAAGATTGGACAGATTTTATGGTTTAAGTCATCAACTCAATCTTTTTAGAGATTGTTCTATCATTCCAGTTAGTTTTTCGGATCATAGCTTAGTGCAGTGTTTTTTATCTTTAGGATCCATAAAACCAAAGAGTGCTTTGTGGCATTTCAATAACAGCCTCTTAACGGATATGGAATTTAGGGATATTTAAGTTTTTTTGGAATGATTTTAGAACCACTAAATTAGATTTTCAATCCTTGCAGCAGTGGTGGGATTTTGGAAAAACACAAATTAAGCAATTGAGTCAACAGTATGCTTACATCACTAAAGAAACAAATCTTTTAATGACAAATTTAGAAGATGATATAAGAAAACTACAAGGATCTATTGGAACTGAACGGAATCAAGAGCTTAGAGATTTTAAATAGGAAAAAAAAGAATTGGCAGAAATTTTAGACCTGAAAGCACAAGGGGCTCTGATCAGATCCCGGTTTAAGAACATAGAGTGGATGGATGTATCTTCCAAATTTGTTTTTAATTTGGAAAGGAAGAATGGCCAAAAAAGATGTATACATGTTTTGCGTTCTAAGGAGGGTGCACTCTTGTCGGATCATGCAGAAATCCGTAAGAGACCGGTAGAATTTTATAAAGAACTGTATAGCAGTGAACTTACAGACAGGTTAAACCCCAATGGGTTTATCGAGGATCTTCCTCAGGTGACCGAAGAGGCAAATGCCGATCTCTGTAGAGAGATAACGTTGGACGAGCTGAAGAAAGCTCTTCAAGGCATGGAAGGCGGCAGAGCACCGGGAATAGATGGCCTATCTGTAGACTTCTATAAGTCGTTTTGGCCTGAGATTGGTGCCGATCTGCATGCAGTCATTAATGAAAGTCTAAACAGTGGAAGGTTACCGCTGAGCTGCCGTAGAGCAGTGCTGACTTTACTGCCCAAGAAGGGAGACCTGAGTGAAATAAAAAACTGGAGGCCTGTGTCATTGTTGTGCAGTGATTATAAAATTCTATCCAAAGCATTAGCAAATCGATTGAGTGGGGTTTTGGAAGAGGTCATTCACGCTGATCAGACTTATTGTGTGCCAGGGAGGCAAATTTTTGATAACATATCTTTTATTAGAGACATGTTCGATATCAGTAAGCTCTTTGATGTGGATTTTGTTTTGATTTCAATAGACCAAGAGAAAGCGTTCGACAGGATTGAACATAGTTATTTATGGGAGGTTTTAGAAACTTTTGGCTTTAACGCTAATTTTATTGATAAGTTAAAAGTTTTATATTGTGATGTTGAAAGCTTGCTGAAAGTAAATGGTGACTTAGAGGTATCAGACAGGGTTGTGCTCTTTCAGGTATGCTATATAGCTTAACTATTGAACCCCTGTTACGGAAATTTAGAGAATTAAAGGGTGTAAGTATTCCAAACTGTGAGAAATTTGTTAAATTATCAGCTTATGCTGATGACATTGTCATTTTCATCAAAGAACAAAGCGATGTGTTAAAGATAACAAAGATTTTAAGTGATTTTATGGTTGTTATCACCTCTGCCAAAGTAAATTGGAATAAAAGTGAGGCTATCTTAGTTGGAAAGTGGCCGCATGGGCAACCCAGTCTCCCTGCGGGGTTAAAGTGGAGTAGAGATTGGGTTTAAATATTTAGGTGTATATTTGGGAGATGATATAACTGTAAAGAAGAATTTTTAGGGGATAGAAGAAAAAATTGTGGGGCATTTGAATAAATGGAAGTTTTTACTTTCGAGCATGTCTTATAGAGGACGGGTTTTAATTATTAACAATTTAGCAGCCTCTGCTCTTTGGCATGGGCTAGCATGTATTGACCCCCCAGCACTTCTTTTGAAAAAAATCCAATCTATATTAGTCAATTTCTTTTGGGACAAGCTACATTGGGTACCACAAAGTGTTTTATATCTGTCAAAAAATGAAGGGGGACAAGGGTTGATTCACCTTCAGAGTCGAGTGGCAGCTTTTCGGTTAAAGTATGTACAAAGGTTTCTTGAAAGTTCAGTGGATGAGAATTGGAGCTTGGTCGCTTCCATTATTTTGAGAAATTTTGAAGGTCTGGATCTAGATAAATCTTTGTTCTGGTTGATCCTTGAGAAGTTTTCTGTGTGTAAGTTACCGATTTTTTATTGTAATTTATTCAAAGTGTGGTCACTTTTTAAAGTATTGAGAAGTGAAAGAACAGACTCTTTGTACTGGACTCTTCAAGAACCGCTGATTGGTGGATCACATTTTGATGTGTCTAATGAAGGACGTTTTCCTGCTTTGATGGACTTACTCATATTACTCGTATCATTACTCTCGGAAGTCGAATACGTATAACTGGACATGATTTATCTGACTCCAAAGCAATGGAAGAAAGATTGAAGATGAGGTCAACACGGGTGGTAACTCAGCTGTTGTCTAAATGGAAAGAAGCCATCACCAAAGAAGAGTTAAAAATGATAAGACTTTGAAGAAGGGTGGATTCAACCAAAAGACGATGATCCTTTTCCGAATTTATCTTTAACTCCTGATTTAGAAATGTGTGAAGGTTTTTTTTCTAAAGTGTAATGTTTTAAGGTTGTTAGGAAAAGAAAGCATCCAGTAAAGTTATGTATGAGTGTTGTGTTAAAGCGTTTAACAAAAAGAGTCTTGATGGTAAAGTAGACACACCATGGTGCAATGTCTTACATTTAAATGCGAACACAAGACTTAAATGGGGGGCACTTTATAAGTCACCATTGGTTAAAAAAAACAGGAGACTTGCAATGGAGTTTTGCATGACGCTATAGCTGTTAACGTATTTGTTTCAGTGATAAATCATGAAGTTGCTCAGGACTGTCCATTCTGTTCACAAAGAGAAACTGTGTTTCATACTTTTATGCATTGTATAAGATTAAGGCCCTTGTTTATTTTTTTGCAAGATCTTTTTAATCAGTTTGATGAAGTATTCTCTCTGGAGATTTTTATCTGTGGTTTTAAGTACTTGAAAAAAACGTTCTTATGAATGTCAGTTGTTTAATTTTTTCTTGGGTCAAGCAAAAATGGCAATTTATGTAAGCAGAAAAAGAAAAATTGAAACAGATTCTGACTCAGATGTAGTATTGCTTTTTTCAATGTTGTTGAAATCAAGAATTCAAATAGATTTGCGCTATTATAATGCAACAAAGAATCTTATGTTGTTTGAACAAAGATGGTGTATAAAAGGTGTTCTTTGTAGTATAATCAGTAATATTTTGACTTTTAACAGCATATTGTGAGGTTTTTTTTTTTACTCAGCTGTATATGTATCATTTTGTGTGAATGAAAAAACAGATTTGTAATAAAATGTATTTTTAAAAAAAAAAATCTCTCTCTCTCTCTCTCTCTCTCTCTCTCTCTCTCTCGGCTTTTTCTGTCTAATACTATAACTTTACTTTTTTTTCGTTTTCTTAAAAAAAAATTTAAAAAAACAAAAATAAGTGTGTGAGGTACTTGTGGAGTTTTGTTTGGGATCAGGATGGCGTCCCTCTTTGTAGGGGTAGCGCCAACTGTTTCCCTTTGTCATGGCGTCAGGTGTGTTCCTGTGACCGGTGTGACTGTGGAGGATGTGCTAATGGCTGTTGGAGAGGAGATCGGACATGAGAATATTACATCGGCTTCACGCATGAATAAAGCCGTGGTCGTTTTTGTGAAGGAAGAGGTTCAAGTTAGCCGCCTGATAACTAATGGAATTGTGGTAAGTGGAGAGTTTGTTGTCGTTTTGCCGCTTGTTGCGCCAACTACTAAGGTAACCGTATCTAACATACCTCCATTTATTCCGAATGATGAAATTGAGCGAGGGCTTTCACGTTACGGAAAATTTGCTAGCGCGATAAAAATGCTTCCACTTGGCTGTAAAAATGAAGCGTTAAAACATGTAATGTCTTTCAGAAGACAGGTGTTCAGGTTTTTGAATGAACCAAATTTAGACGTGTCTTTTAGAGTGTTGTACGAAGGAAAGGCATATATGATTTATGCTAACACGGGAAGCATGAAATGCTTTGAGTGTGGGGATGTTGGTCATAAGAGACTAGCATGCCCACATAAAGCTGGGAGTAGCGGGACTAGTGTGGCGAGCGCCGGTACTAGTGGGGCAAGCCCCGGGACTAGTGTGGCGAGCGCCGGGCCGAGTGCTGCGGTGATGGCGAAGGCCTCAGAGGATGCGCTGCCTCGAGTTGTGGAGGAGCGTGATGCTCGAGTGGTTGAACAGGCTGAAAGCGTTACTGATAACGGTCAAAATGAGAAAGTGGTTGCTGAAACAGAATCAAGTGAAAATTGTGAAATGAACGATGATTTGAGTGACCTGATTTATGGTGAAGTGGCCAGTACTAATGTTGATGCATCAAGGGATGAAGAAAGTTGTAACAGAGATAAAAGATGATGATGATGATGATGATGATACGCTTTCCGAGTTTTCTGATATGGGCTCACAGATAGTAGGAGAGGTGTACAGTTTACAAGAGATAAATGACTTCCTAGAGTCGACATTTGGTAAGACTGTTGATGTGACTGATTTTTTTCCGGATCCCGAGAAATTTATTGCGACAGTGTTGTTGTTGCATAGAACGGTTAGCTATGAGTGTTTGGATAAGAAGAAAAGATTTAGACTTAAGAAGATGGTAACAAAACTGCGAAAAGATAAATTTGTTTCTCAAAGACATCAAGATGAATAGATCTCACATGGTGACTTTTATACTTTGCTGTTTTTTTCTGTCTCTCCCCACTCTATATTTCTTTTCTTACATGGATAGTTTGAGGGTGGGTTCTCTAAATATTAACGGGGGAAGAGACAGGGGTAAATTAGCAGTGGTTTCACAATTTCTTAAAATTAAAAAAGTTAATGTCTCTTTTTTTTCAAGAAACACATACGAATTCGGATAATGAAATTGAATGGGGTATGTGGTGGGAAGGCAAGTTTGTTTTGAGCCATGGGACTTTTAATAGTGCAGGAGTGGCTATTTTATTTTCTGCAAACATGAATGTTAACATTTTAAATGTGGAACAGATTGTTGAAGGTAGAGTATTGCTAACAGAAATTGAGTATGAAGGAAATATGTTTGTGTTTGTTAATGTCTATGCCCCCAATAGTGGTCCTGAACGACAAGATATTTTTTTGAAATTAAGAAATGCCATCCAGAAGTATGATGATAGTGTGTGTCTTGTAATTGGAGGGGACTGGAATTGCACAACAGATTTTACAGTGGATAGAAATGGGGAAGAGCCTCATAGTCAATCAAGTAGCACACTGTTAAAAGTTATGCATGAGTTTCAACTAACAGATGTATGGAGAACAAGAAATATCGGTGTGAAACAGTATATGTGGTTGAAAGTGTGTGACAGTTTTTGGGGTGCAAGATTGGATAGGTTTTATATGACAGAAATGTGGAATAAGAGAGTAATTGATGCTTGTATTTTTCCAAACAGGTTTTCAGACCACCATATGATCACGTTGGTTTTAAATGTAAAGACATTAAGATCTAATTATTACTGGCATTTGAATGTTAAATTATTACATGATGTTTTTTTTTGTGAGAGTTTTAAAGTGTTTTGGAGTGAATGGAAGTTGAAGAAGCTTTTGTTTGAGAATCTTTGTCAATGGTGGGATGTGGGAAAGGCGAATATAAGATTATTTTGTCAGAATTATGCTTTTCATACATCAACTTTTGTCAAAACAACAGTAAAAACTCTACAAAAGGACATTGAGTTGTTGGAAAAAAATCTTGTAACTGATAATGTAGGTGTACATTGTGATGGTTTGAAAAAGAAAAAACAAGAACTGAATTCTTTTCTAAAAGAGCAGGCCAAAGGAGCACTGATACGGGCAAGATTTTGCACTATCAAAGATATGGATGCTCCAAGTGCTTTCTTTTTTAATCTTGAAAAAAAAAATATACTAATCAAAAACAGATGTGTCATCTTCGCCGTCTGGATGGATCAGTAACATCAAATCCAGTTGAAATGAGAAAGTTATCAAGAGATTTTTATAAACAATTATACAGTGCTGAGAGCGGTGATACTGAAAGTGTTCATGATTTGCTTAAGGACTTACCTCAGCTTAGGGATGAACAGAAAAAGGCTCTGGACAATTTGATCACTTTTAAAGAACTTACAGAAGCAATGCGTCAGTTGCATATTGGCCGTTCTCCTGGAATTGATGGACTACCTATAGATTTTTATCAACAGTTCTGGGAAATAATTGGACAAGATTTTTATGAAGTGTTGCTGGACTGCATTAGAAGTGAAGCCCTTCCCATAAGTTGTCGTAGAGCAGTCTTGTCGCTGCTTCCAAAGAAAGGGGACTTGGGACTTCTCAAAAATTGGAGACCAGTATCTTTATTATGTTCCGATTACAAAATATTTTCCAAATGTTTATCAAATAGACTTAAACACTGTTTAGACTTGTTGGTTCATAATGATCAAACGTATTGTATAGCTGAAAGATCTATAATGGATAATCTTTTTTTATTACGGGATATAATTAATATCAATCATTTTGATCATGTTGATCTTGGAATTCTCTCACTAGATCAAGAAAAAGCTTTTGATCGGGTCGATCATCAATAACTTTTTAATGTGTTAAAGTATTTTGGGTTTGGTGATAGATTTATATCCTATATTCGGTTGTTGTATTGTAATGTTTCTGTTATGGTGAAAGCAGGTGGTGGGCTAAGTGAACCAATATCTGTGTCGAGAGGCATTAGACAAGGATGTCCACTTTCCGGGCAATTATACAGTTTGGTTATTGAACCTTTGTTGTGCAGCTTGAGGAGGAATCTTGAAGGATTTGTAATTCCTAACTCAAATGATAATTTTAAATTGTTTTTATCTGCGTATGCAGATGATATTAGTGTTTTTATCACAAGTCAAAAGGATATTACAACCTTAAATCAAATTATTGAAATATACGAAAAAGCCTCTTCTGCTAGAGTTAATTGGTCTAAAAGTGAAGGGTATATTATTGGTAGGTGGGAAGGTATTGGGTTTCCTCAACTCCCGGGTGGGTTACAGTGGAGACAGGACGGATTGAAAACACTAGGAGTTTTTTTTGGGGAATGACCAATTTCAAAAGAAAAATTGGGAGGGTCTGCTGGAGAAGGTGTCTGCTAAATTGTCGAAATGGAAATGGCTATTGCCACATTTGTCCTATAGGGGGAGAGCTCTGGTTGTCAATAATCTTGCTGCGTCAATGTTGTGGCACAGGACTATAACTATGGAGCCTCCTGAAGAATTTATTTCTATGATACAAAGGACATTTGTTAATTTTTTCTGGAGTGGACAGCACTGGATCCGTGCAGCTGCACTTTACTTACCAGTTCAAGAGGGCGGACAAGGCTTGGTGGATGTGAGGAGTCGAATCCGGGCCTTTAGGATTCAAGCTGTGCAGAGACTTCTCTACAAAACGGATGTGGTGTGGGCCAAAACTGCAAGTGCATTTTTGAAGTGGGCAGGAGGACTTGGATTTGATAGACACTTGTTTTTAATTAAACTTGAGGAAGTAAACCTGCCAGAGCTTCCACCCTTTTATAAGTCTATGCTGAAGACATGGAGAACTGTTTTTAGAGTGGAGCGAGATATGGGTGACCAAGGACATTGGACTCCAGAGGAACCGCTGTTTTTCAACCCAAGGGTCCAGACTAGACTGTTGTCCTCCGTGAGCGTGAGGAGATGTTTGCTGAGGAATGGTGTTCAGAAACTTGGACATCTCCTGGATGAGAGGGGCTGGAAATCCATTGAGGCACTTCAAGAAATGACGGGGTTAAAGTCCTTGCGTCTTGTTTCAAAATTGAAAGAAGAAATCTGTAATGCACTTCCAAGCAGCTGCAGGACTTGGATAGGACTGAGACAAACACAGGACATGAGAACTGGTCAAGATTTTCCAGAATTAAAAATTTCACCTGTCATAAATGAAGATGATGAAGGTGAAGTTGCAGACTCGATTTTATCTTTCAAGACCCCTCAGCTAGA
Organism: Moxostoma hubbsi; assembly: GCA_032164185.1. Taxonomy (NCBI): domain Eukaryota; kingdom Metazoa; phylum Chordata; class Actinopteri; order Cypriniformes; family Catostomidae; genus Moxostoma; species Moxostoma hubbsi. The sequence goes on along the minus strand of JAVLUX010000044.1, from coordinate 25,462,898 downwards.
CCATTTTAAAAAGGTGTCTAAGAAAGCAATATACTGCATTACAGTTAAAGTCACACATCAAGATTCATTGAAGAGGCAAAAAGCTTCTAGATGGCCAGAAATGTTACAACCAGACTTTCTCGTGCGGGACAGGTGGCGGACCCTGTATAAACCCCCTGTAGAGAAGCGCACTGCTGATCTACAGTGGCGGATCATTCACGGGGCCATAGCTACGGACCGACATGTGGCACACCTGAATCCGGCTGTAGTTGGGGAAATGTAGATTTTGTGGGGAGCAGGAGGATCTAGAACAATTGTTTTTAAGGTGTAATAGATTACAAGAGCTTTTTGGTTTGCTTAAGACTTGGTTTAGAAGTTTTGGTGAGGATTGTTCTGATAAAGTGTTTATTGGGGGAATGAAGTATAGTTTTTCAATGAGGAGGAAAATATGTTTATTAAATTATTTGATGGGAACAGCTAAACTTGCAATTTGGAAAACAAGAAAGAATAAAAGGTCTACAACTTGCTACAATAGATCCTGAAATGATGTTTAGAGGGTTGGTAAAGGGAAGACTGAAAATCGAATTGGCTTATTACAGACTTACAAATAATGTGGTTTTCTTTTGTGATGTATGGTGTTTTAAAGAGGTACTATGTATAGTACAAAATGATCAGCTCATTGTGAATTTTTAATTATAAAGTAATTTATTTTTTAATAACTGCCAGTAATGTAACGTGATGTATGTTTCAAAGAATAATAAAGTGCTTGTTAAATATCTCTCTCTCTCTCTCTCTCTCTCTCTCTCGGGTGGAGGCTGCGTGAGAGTGTGGTGCGACTGCGAAACGAGTGAGGTTTTTTCCATCCTTTTTCCTCTCGCTGTGTTTGAGTACAAAGTTCTTGTTTGGAAGAAGTTTAAAGTTCTAGTTTTTTGTGTAGGAAGGAAAGTCTTTGTGCGAGGTTAAGCTGAGACCGCCGCCTGCCAGCGTTTGCTGGCCAGGTGCATTGAACACTGGCAATGGCGGCGCCGGCGGCTTTAGATCGAGTGGCGTTTGATAGAATCTCACGCAGGCACGGAATTAAGATCGTGCCGGTAATGAATTGCTCTGTTGAAGAGTGTAGTCTCGCGGTTGGAAAGGCCGTCGGGTATGAGAGTATCATGTCAGCGTCACGAATGAGCAGTGCTGTCGTTATTTTCCTCGACAGTATAGAGAAAGTGACTAGTGTGGTTCAAAGTGGGGTGGTAATAAAAGATACTTTTACCCCGGTAATTTCTTTGGTTCAGCCAGCAAGGAAAGTTACGCTGTCAAATGTCCCCCCCTTCATAAAGGATGATATATTGTTGGCAGAATTATCAAGGCACGGAAAGGTAGTCTCTCAAATGAAAAAAATTCCTTTAGGCTGCAAATCGCCATTATTAAAACATGTTGTATGTTTTAGACGTCAGGTTCACATGATTTTGAAAAGTGAAATTGATGAACTTAGTGTGGCTTTTAAATTTAAGATTGATGGATTTGATTACATCGTTTTTGTGTCATCTGAGACAATGAAATGTTTTGGATGCGGACGAGAGGGCCACATAAGACGTGCATGTCCAGAGAAGACTGATGCTGCTAATGTTGTCACTGCTGAGGATGGTGGTGGAGGTGTAGTGGAAGAGCAGGTACAGGATAATGTGATGGATGGTGAGAAAACAAAAGAGAATGAGAGTGAACAGGTGAATGACATGGAGATAGAAGGGGCAGATGGGGAAGTGCCTGTTGAATGTAGTCATGTGGTTGAGGCTGCAGAGGCTGTTCTAGAGGGAGGAGCAGTGGACAGTGAGTCAGTCAATGAAGAAGACATCTTCAAAACTCCTACTATCAAGAGGAAAAGGGCTAAGACAAAGATGGAAAGAGCCAGTAATTTTAGTGACAGTGATGTTAAACATGATGATAGTGAACACAGCACAGTGGATGATTCAGATGAGGCAACTGACAGTAAAAATAGAGGAAAACAGAGAATATTCGTTTGTGAAAATCAGGGCTTTTTTGCACAAAACTAAGAATATGAAAAACGTACATGTTGTGGATTTTTTTCCTGATCGGAGATTGTTTATTGAGTCAGTTGGAACATTAATGAGGGGTGGCGGAACTGAACAATTCACTGTGCAAGAAATTTACAGGCTTAAAAAGTTTGTCGCTAAATTGAGACAAGAGCTACAAATGGAAAATGGTTTTGAAACAACATAATTCCATGTGTTCCTTTCTTTTAAGGAATATTTTGTGCCAGTTTTTTACACTTTTATTAATGATTGCAATAAGGGTGGGCTCACTTAATATAAAAGGTGCAAGAGATGTCCAGAAAAGGATGTTGCTGTATGAGTTAATAAAACAAAAGAATATAGATGTAATGTATGTACAGGAAACTCATAGCGACTGCATGAACGCAATTGATTGGAAAAGGGAATGGGAGGGAGAAGTGCTGCTAACACATGAGTTCTAACAGAGGAGGAGGGGCTGTTTTATTTGCAAAAAGGTTTTTGCCTGTATCATGTCAGGTGGAAGAGGTAATAGCTGGCAGGCTCATGATAATACGGGCTACTTTTGAAAAGTGTAAGATGGTGTTTATAAATGTGTATCCCCCTACAAATGGTGTAGAACGAATTGTTTTTCTTAAGTTTAAATACAACTTTACAGAGTTGTAAAACTGATGAATGTGTTTTTGGGTGGAGACTTCAACTGCACAGAAAATGATATGTTGGATAGGAACCATGTTGAGCCTCATGCGGCTTCAAGCCGAGTTCTTCGTGAACTGATAGAGACACATAGTTTATGTGATTTATGGAGAGAATTTAATAGCAATGTGAAGCAGTACACGTGGTTCCATACAAGAGATAATTTTCTTTCCATGGCAAGACTTGATCGATTTTATTGTTTTAAACACCATGTTAATGTTGTGAAGAAATGTGAAATTGTGCCAGTTGGTTTTACTGATCATTTTTTGGTTTCATGTAAGGTGTTCATTGCAAATGTTAAGGTTAAAAGTGCGTATTGGCATTTGAATACTTCTTTGTTGAGCGATTTGAATTTTAAAGAAGTCTTCTGTTTCTTTTGGAGTCAATTTAAATTAAGAAAGCAAGGTTTTAATGACTTGAGACAATGGTGGGATTATGGGAAAATTGAAAAAAAATGCTCTGTCAACAGTATGCTTTCAATGTTTCTCGGGACATCACTCGAGACATGAGACAATTGGAATCTGAAATTGTTAATTTACAAGCGTTGGCTGATGTTAAAAGAGAACCAAGACAAGCTGAGACATTAAAGTCCAAAAGGTCTCTTTTGGAAAATATGCTTGGTATGAAGGCACAAGGAGCTCTGATAAGGTCAAGGCATCAGAATGTAACTGAAATGGACGCCCCAACTAAATTTTTCTTCAGCTTGGAGAAAAAGAATGGACAATGCAGATATATTCACTCTCTAAGGTCAGAAAGTGGCCAGGAGTTAACTGAAGTAAATGAAATAAGACGGAGAGCTGTAAGGTTCTATAACGAACTGTTCAAGAGTGAACATAAAGAGAATGTTCAGCTGTTTGCCGGTTTCCTTGAAGGATTGCCCAGTGTTGCTGAAGACTCAAAGGCACATCTGGAAAGACCCTTGTCCAATCAGGAACTTTTGAATGCCCTTAAAGATATGGAGGGTGGGTAGTCTCCTGGTATTGATGGACTCCCTGTGGAGTTTTATAAAGAGTTCTGGTCTGTGCTTGGTGAGGACCTATTAAGTGTTCTTAATGAGAGTCTGACAGAAGGCTCATTGCCTTTGAGTTGCAGAAGAGCTGTTATAACACTGCTTCCTAAGAAGGGCAATTTACAGGAGATTAAGAACTGGCGTCCTATAAGCTTGTTATGTTCTGATATGAAGATTCTATCTAAGGCCTTGGCTAACAGACTGAGAGAAGTAATGGACCAAGTTGTTCATTTGGATCAGACGTATTGTGTGCCAGGTAGATCAATTTTAGACAATGTTCATCTAATAAGAGATGTTTTGGATGTTTCTGGTTTTTTGGGGGTGGATTTAGGACTTATCTCGCTTGACCAGGAAAAAGCCTTTGACAGAATTGAACATCAATATCTGTGGAAGACTTTAGAGTCTTTTGGTTTTGGATTAAAATTTGTTAAAATGATTCAAGTGTTGTACCAGAGCATTGAAAGCATGCTGAAAGTCAATGGTGGTTTAAGCGCCCCGTTTAATATCAGTAGGGGTATAAGACAAGGGTGTGCGCTATCAGGTATGTTATACTCCCTAGCTATTGAACCTTTGTTAATTAAGCTAAGAAACAAAATTATGGGTTTATCATTGCATTGCACAGAGTTACAGCATCAAGTGTCAGCATATGCTGACGATGTTATAATAATAGTCAATAGTCAAAAGGATACTGAAAATTTGGTGTCTGTGGTAAAGGACTTTGGTTTAATATCATCTGCTAGAGTAAACTGGGAGAAGAGTGATGCTCTGGCAATTGGAAAATGGGAGGAGGGTTTACCAAAGTTACCTGGTGAGATGATATGGAAAAGGGGGGGGGTTTAAATACTTGGGAGTGTATATTGGTGATGAAGCTGCACAACAGAAAAATTGGGAGGGAATTGTGGAAAAGATAGAGGGCAGACTTAAAAAATGGAAATGGATCCATCCACAAATGTCCTTTCGAGGAAGAGTGCTAGTTATTAATAATTTAGTAGCCTCAACATTGTGGCATAAGTTGTCCTGCGTAGACCCACCTGTTGGCCTTCTGCCAAAATTAGACAATTTTGGTAAATTTTTTCTGGGACAAACTACACTGGATCCCTCAAAGCGTGCTTTATTTGCCCAGAGAGGAGGGTGGGCAGGGCTTGGTACACTTGCAAAGTAGGCTAGCGACCTTCCGCTTACAATTTGTACAAACGTTTTTGAAGGGGTCCGCGGATCTGGTGTGGAGAATGATGGCCAAAACAATCTTACAAAGAGTAGAAGGTCTTGGCCTGGATGCTGCACTGTTTTTAATGGACCACAAGAACATTTGCCTTAATGGACTACCATCCTTCTATCGTGGACTTTTTAAAGTTTGGAGACTTTTTGTCATTCATAGACTGGAGAAAACAGACTCTTTGTTCTGGTTGCTTGAAGAACCCCTGGTTAAAGGAGCTAGGCTTGATGTAACAGGCGAGAGCATGATGGGTCTCACCCGGATACTGTGTACCTCCAAAAATGTTCAATTGAAGCATATCATTGATGTGGCCGGGCCTGAACTGAATGACGTTAATGCAGTGGCTACTTTACTGGGGCAGAGATCAACTCGCCAAACTGCAAAAATAATTGAACTTTGGAAGGAAAAATTAACATATGATTTAAAGTTGTTAAAAGGATTTGAAGATGGGTCTGTGAGTTTGGATGAGACTGATTCCTTTCCAAAACTTGGTCTCACACCAGATTTTAAAGATGCAACAGGACCTTTATTGGATTTGAAAGTTTTAACGGATTTGGACTTGACCATGTTGGGGGGTAAATTGATGTACAAATGTTTTGTGAAAGTGTATAACAAAACAATGTTAGATAAAAGAACTGACACCGTGTGGAGAAGTAAACTTGCAGTAGATGATGAAGTAAAACCAATGTGGAGGGTGCTGTATAAACCACCATTGATAAAACGTGTTGGTGATTTACAGTGGAGAATTTTACATGGTGTTGTGGCAGTAAATGCTTTTATATCTGTTATCAACCCTAGTGTTGATGATAAGTGTATTTTTTGTGGGCACAGAGAGACTGTATTTCATTGCTATTCAGAATGTGAAAGATTGATGCCACTGTTTGATATATTAAGCCAGTTTTTTTTAAAGTGTGGAGAGGTATATACTCAAAGCACTTTTATTTTGGGAGCTGGCTATAGGCCGAATCAAAAGATAAAATGGCAGTTGATAAATTTTTTGGTAGGTCAAGCAAAACTTGCCATACTTATCACAAGAAGAAACACAATTGATAATACACATGGTCAGGAGCTTTTGCCTGTTTTTAAAGCTTTTGTAAAATCTAGAATCATAATAGATTTTAGGTATTATAGAGCAATGAATGATGTGGGAACTTTTGTGCAACAGTGGTGTTATAATGATGCTATCTGTACAGTGGAAGAGTTGTGTTTTGATATTTTGTGGTGTTAACCTTTTGATGAATTGAAGTGACGTAATAAAGTTGTTTTATAAAAATCTCTCTCTCTCTCTCTCTCTCTCTCTCTCTCTCTCTCTCTCTCTCTCTCTCTCTCTCTCTCTCTCTCTCTCGTGTAAATTGATAAAAATATAGGATTTATTTTTGTAGCCTAGTATTTGCATCCATTTGTGGAGTTTAAGCATGGCCTCACCTCTTAACAAGGGAACGCCGGTTTGTTCCATTGGAAATGGATGCAAATGTTTTCCTGATCAAATTTGTACGGTGGAAGATGTTCTTATGGCGATGGGAAATGTTGTTGGCCATGATAAGATAATTTCGGCGTCAAGAATGAACAAGGCCGTTGTTGTGTTTTTGGAGGAAGAGAAGTTTGTGAACGTGCTTGTGGAGACTGGGATTGAGATATCGGACACGTTTGTGCAGGTGACACCTTTGCTTTCTCCTGCGATGCGTGTCATAATCTCAAACGCGCCCCCGTTCATAACAAATGATGCGATCATAAAAGAACTAAATCGCTTTGGAAAATTTGCGAGTGGAATTAAAACTGTTCTGCTTGGGTGTAAGAATAAAGCGCTGAAGCACGTGACGTCCTTTCGGAGACAGGTTTTCATGTTTTTGAACGCACCGACAAAGTATTTGGAAATATCCTTCCGTGTACAACACGGTGAAAGTTCTTACATGATATTTGCTACAACGGAAAGTATGCGATGTTTCGAGTGTGGGGACTTAGGTCACAAGAAATTACTTTGTCCTCACAGAAAACAAAATGAGGAGACAACTGTAGAGACTGTAAATAATGAAACGAGAAAATACTCGGATTGCGAAGAAACTAGCGGAAAAATTGAAAAAAGACCTACACTGGTTAAAGAAACGGCTGTGCAGCCTAAAAATAAAAAACTAAGATTACAAACCGAAAATCAAATTGAAGAGACTCAGGATAAAGGCCCAACTAACAGTGGTTGTTCGTATCAATCCCTGGAGAATACACAGGTTTCAGAAGTGCAGGAGTCAGACAAGGAGTCCGTGACAAGACCAGAGGTGAGTGAACCTTCTTTGCCGACAGTGCTGGGTGTTTCAGAAGGAGCTGATCACAGTCTTACATGTCACAATGATATGGAAATTGAAAAGGCAAGTGGAAGTGGTTTACAGTATGAGATGGAGGATAATCTGTGTGTTGATGAATCAAGATGTGATAGTGACAGTGTTTCAGAAGTTTCTGATTTTGAGTTGAGTCAATCTTCTGGAGACTTGTATACTGCGGAAGAAATTAATGATTTTCTGGATCATACAAAAGGACAGAAAGTGGATGTTTTGAAGTTTTTTCCTGATGCTGTTAAATTTTTGAAGTCAGTCATGTAGGTTCAGAAAAGTGTAGGTTGTGATGTCCTATCAAAACAAAAAAGATTTCGGTTAAAAAAAAAACTGGCTACAGTAGTGCGTAAAAGTTTAAAAGGAAGGAAACACAATAAATAGGTTCACATGGTTATGGGTGCTGCTCGCATCTATTTACTTCTCTGTCTGTTTTCATTCTTGGTTTTCCCCTCCTCTTTTAAGATGCATACCTTAAGAATCAGTTCTTTAAACGTTAATGGGGCGAGGAATAGAGAAAAACGAGGTTTATTAAATGAGTTTCTCAAGCTTAAAAATTCACATGTAACTTTTTTACAAGAAACTCATAGTGATGAAGGAAATGAGACAGATTGGGGTTTGTGTTGGGAGGGCAGTTTCTCTTTAAGCCATGGTACGAATTTAAGTGCTGGGGTAGCCATACTTTTTTCATCCAACCTAAATATTGATATTTTGTCAAAGGTAGAATTAGAAAAAGGTTGCCTTCTTGTTGTTAAGACAAAAATTGATGAATACATTTTTGTATTTGTTAATATTTATGCCCCAAACAGAAGTGCAGACAGAATAATTATTTAAAAAAAAAACTGAGTGATTATTTGAAAAGTGTAAATACAGATGACTTTCTAATATTAGGAGGTGACTGGAATAATACAGTTGATTTTACCTTGGATAGGAATAATACTGAACCAGATTACGAATCCTCTGCTTTTCTAAAAAAAATATTCTCATTCAGAATGATTTGTTGGACGTTTGGAGAGAGGGGAATGTAAAAGTTAAGCAGTATACTTGGATTAAAGTTTCACAAGAGAGAATAAGTGCCGCTAGATTAGATAGATTTTATGTCTGTAAAAAAACTAATAATAGGATTGTTGCTGCAAATATTGTACCTTGTTGTTTTTCAGACCATCATTTTGTTACGTGTAATTTGACTTTGTCACAGACTCAGTGCAAAAGTCCGTACTGGAAATTAAATGTTCGTTTGTTACAGGAGAAAGACTTTATTGAGAGGTTTAAAATTTTTTGGGAGTCTTGGGTTTCTCAGAAAGGTGAATATGAAAATCTAATTCAGTGGTGGGAATTGGGTAAAACACAAATAAAAATTTTCTGTCAGCAGTATTCTTCTTTTTCCACCACAAAGATAAAAATAAAAATCAGTGAATTAGAGAAGGAAATAGCACAAATTACAGCTAATATGGTGCAGCAACCAGATACTGTGATGTCTGAGAACTTGTGTGAGAAGAGGAGTTCTCTTAACTCTCTATTGCAAGTGCAAGCTAAGGGAGCACTTATAAGGTCACGCTTTCTGTCAGTTCATGATATGGATGCGCCAACTGTGTATTTTTTTAATCTTGAAAAAGTCACAAACAAACAAAGTATAATGCATTGTCTGACATCCCCAGATGGGTCTAAAACATCGGACCCAAAAAAGATGAGAAAAATTGCTGTGGACTTTTATTCAGATCTTTTTAGTGCTGAAATGTGTGACTCACAGAGTACTTCGGACTTGTTAGAAAACCTTCCAACTATTAGTGGAGAACAACGTGCAAGTTTGGACAGTATTCTTTCCTTTCAAGAATTGACTGAAGCCGTGCAACAGATGAAGCCGGGTCGTGCTCCGGGTATCGATGGTTTGCCGGTGGAATTTTATAAAGTCATGTGGGGAGCTATAGGTGAAGACTTTTATACGGTTGTGCAGAAATGTTATGAAGAACAAAAACTTCCTAAGAGCTGTCAGAGGGCTGTTCTTGCTCTTATTCCTAAAAAAGGAGACATTAGTCTCATAAAGAACTGGAGACCTGTTTCTATTCTTACTACTGATTATAAAATTTTGGCAAAAGTTTTGGTGAATCGGTTGAAGTGTGTTTTGAGTGATATAATTCATAAGGATCAATCATATTGTATTCCAGGTAGAACCATTTATGATAACATTTTTCTAGTAAGAGATTTACTAGATTATTGTAAACTAAATGGAATCAATTTAGGTCTTCTATCGCTAGACCAAGAGAAGGCATTTGATCGTGTAGATCATGATTATTTATTCAAAACTTTAAAAGCTTTTGGTTGTGGTGATGTTTTTCTTTCTTGGATCAAGACTTTGTATAAAAATGCTTCATGTTTAGTGAAAATTGGAGGAGGTTTAAGTCCACCAATACGACTGCAAAGGGGAATCAGACAGGGTTGTCCTCTGTCTGGTCAGTTGTATGCATTAGCAGTTGAACCCTTGTTGTGTTTATTGAGGAATAATGTGTCTGGTGTATGTGTAGGAAACAGTATTTATAATGCAATTAAGTTGACGGCATATGCAGATGACATTACTGTTTTTGTTAAGAACCAAGGAGATGTAAACACAATTAAGGACTGTCTTTGTTTATATGAAAAAGCATCATCTGCTAAGTTAAACTGGAGTAAAACTGAAGGGTTGTGGTGTAATGAACATTCAACAGAGGGCTTCCCTTTTATTTCGGAAAATGTAAAATGGGGAAAATTAGGTTTCAAATTTTTAGGGATTTATTTAGGAAGTGAAGAGTTTCAAAAAAAGAATTGGGAGAATGTAAAGGATAAAGTATGTGCCAAGTTATCTAAATGGAGTTGGTTGCTGCCTCAACTATCATATAGGGGAAGAGTGCTGGTGATTAACAATCTAGTGGCGTCCGCCCTGTGGCACAGGCTCAATGTTTTGGACCCACCAATGGATTTTTTCGCGGACATTCAGAGACTTCTTGTTAATTTTTTCTGGTCTGGAAGGCACTGGCTGAAAGAAGCTATATTGTATCTACCAGTTCAGGAAGGAGGTCAAGGCTTGATCGAAATTAAGTCCAGGTATGCGGCATTTCGTCTAAAGACTGTCCAGAGGTTTCTGTATCATCAAGACCAGAACTGGATGGAAGTGGCGTGTGCCCTCTTGAGGAGAGTTGGCCGTCTTGGGCTCGACCGACATCTGTTTTTAATGGATTTGAAGAATATGGACCTTAATGGACTTACACCTTTTTATGCTTCAGCTTTACAAGTGTGGCAGTTTCTGTCTGTGAGAAGAGTAAACGTCTGGGCTTTGGAAGAGCCTTTGTTTTTTAATGGACTGTTGTCTATTGAACTACTGAATTCAGTCACTCTACGTAATAATCTGATAAAAGCTGGCATTTGTAAAATTGGACATTTAAAGGATGGCAACCAGTGGATCACAGCGGAAGAGCTGCATCTTAAAACAGACATTCGTTCTCTTCGAGTTCTTCAAAGAATGATGGTAGAGATAAAGAATCTTTTTAGTCTTCAATCATTACAGCTGGAGAGTTTTGATGGACTATTCCCTGAAATTCGTGTGTCTGCATAAGTGGGAGATTGGGAGGAGACTGAAGGGAGTCTACTGACTTTTCGAACACCTGAGCTGGGAAATGTTGAACATCTTTCTAAGAAAGCCCTATATGGTATTTGTGTTAAAGTTCTTAACTTAAGAACTCTGGACAAAGTGATGGAGTCTAAATGGACTGGAGTTGTTGAGCCAGGCCTTTCCCCGAGAAGTAGTTGGAGGTCCCTGTACAAGAAGCCCATCGAGAAAAGACTAGGTGACTTACAGTGGCGGATTGTACATTGGGGAATAGCCACAAACAGATACAAAGCACATCTGAATTCTTTGCATAGTGTAGAGTGTAGTTTTTGTGGGGAATCTGAAACAGTTAATCACCTTTTTGTTGAATGTTCAAGATTAAGGAGAACTGTTTTGTTTGTTAAATGAGGTATGTCAGAGGTTAGGTTTTTTGTTTACTAATGGTTTATTTATATTTGGGCCAAATTATAGTGCTACAAATAAACAAATAGTAGTATTATTGAATTTTATTTTTGGTAAAGCGAAGATGGCAATTTGGATAACCAGAAAAAACAGAACTCTTAATTTAAGAGGAGTTGATCCAGTGCTTATGCTAAAAGGATTTGTAACGGGGCGTTTGATGCTGGAGTTTGCTTACTATGAAATGGTAAATGATATAGAGAAATTCTTTTTGATGTGGGGTACAGAAGGCCTGTTGTGTAAGCCCAATGAAGGGCAAGGTTATCAGATAAGCTTTGGAGTTTCATAAAATAATTTTTTGTTGTTTTTTGTTTTCTTTTCATTTATCAAAGTTAGGTTTTTTTTTAAGAAGTATTGAGTATTTTATTTAAGTATTTAATGTAAAATAAAGTGTATTTTAAAAGTCAAAAAGTTGTTAAATCTCTCTCTCTCTCTCTCTCTCTCTCTCTCTCTCTCTCTCTCTCTCTCTCTCTCTCTCTCTCTCTCTCTCTCTCTCTCTCTCTCTCTCTCTCTCTCTCTCTCTCTCTCTCTCTCTCTCTCTCTCTCTCTCTCTCTCTCTCTCTCTCTCTCTCTCTCTCTCTCTCTCTCTCTCTCCCAAAAACAACAGAATGCAGCTCAATATGATATATTTTTACCCCCATCCATAACACAGTCATAAACACAATGTTTAACAGAAAACAGTTATAAAAAATAAAAAACACTGTAGCTGAAAAAAAAATCTATCGGTGTATTTTTTTTTTTTTTTTAAATCAAAATCAGCAGATTTCGAGTATCAAACACAGAGCGCGTCCCGCTCTAGCTTATGAACTGATCTCATACACCCTCAGGTAATCCGTGCACCTCGCTTTTTACTAGATCTTCTCCACTCTCCCATGTCTCCATCTTTACCTTCCTTTTTTATCATTTTCCTTAATTGTTTTTGTTCCATATATGGGCATGGATAGGGCAGATTTTCTCATGCACTGCCACAAAGTAAATAACAAAGAAAGATGAGCACTAATGCAGTTATCCAATTAGCCAATCATGTGGCAACAGCATAATATATATAACAAAAAACAAAGATACAGGTCAAGAGCTTCAGTTAATGTTTACATCAATCATCAGAATAAAAAAAATAAAGTGATCTCTGTGACTAACCGTTGCACAATTGTTGTTGCTGCCAGATGGACTGGTTTGAGTATTTCAAAAACTGCTGATCTACTGGGAATTTTCACACACAAAAGTATCTAGAGTTTACACAGAATGGTGCAAAAAACAAAAACTATAGAGTAATAGTGACAATTCTGTGGGTGGAAATGCCTTGTTCATAAGCGAGATCAGAGGAGAATGGTCAGATTGGTTCAAGCTCCTGGGAAAGATATAGTAACTCAATTAAGCACTCTTTACAGCCTTGGTGATAGCAAAGCATCTCAGCGTGCACAAAATATCGAACCTTGAGGTGGACTGGCTACAACAGCAGAAGACCACATCAGGTTCCACTTCTGTGAAACAAGAACTGGAATCTGAGGCTATCATGGACACAGGCTCAACTGTCCAGTCTGTGCCCATGATAGCCTCAGATTCTTGTTCTTGGCCCATCCACCTCAAGGTTCAATGTTTTGTGCATGCTGAGATGCTTTTATGCTCATCACGGTTGTAAACAGTGATCATTTGAGTTACTGTTACTGCCATTTTCATCTGACCTCTCGTACCAACAAGGCATCTCCACCCACAGAACCTTTGCCCACTCAATGTCCTCCCTCCCTCCCCCACCATTCTGTGTTGTGTGTGAAATTCTATGGAGATCTGCAGTTTCTGAAATACTCAAAATCAAACCATTTGCCACCAAAAACCATGCGTCGGTCAAAGTCACAGAGATCAAATTTTTCCCCATTCTGATGATTGATGTGAACATTAACTAAAGCTCTTGACCCATATCTGCCTGATTTTATGCAGGGTGCTGCTGCCACATGATTGGATAACTGCATGAATGAGCAGGTACACAAGTGTTCCTTTTAAACTGGATGATAAGTGTATATTATATTCCAAAACTGGTTGTGAAACAAAGCACTACGTTGAGGGGCTATTAACACAATGGATTGACCTGTTTTGGTATAACTTAACACCCCATAGTGGCAAGACAACTTGTCTATGATTTTATTTAGTTTTTATTTATACATTGTATTGTTATACATTGACCGTTACAATACATTTCCTGTGAATTATTGCAGCAACTCTATAATCATGCTGCTACAGAAGTTCAAATAACGCCTGGACAATGCCTGGAATTGATAATTGCAACAATGTTATGGTCTATTATAACAATTTTATAATTAAAAAACACAAAACAAGGATACTTGTGTCAGTATTCCCTTTAAAGTTACTACTACTCCTACTCCATTATTACCCTCACAAAGTTTGGAGCACTGTGAAGTTAGCTTTTTGTGCTTCACCATAAAACATTATGACACAGATGATATGTTATAAGTGAGGACAAACCGGAGTTAATTAACAAACAGTATAGTGGTTGGTCTTGGCTTAGCCATTAATAGTTAAGAATTAATAGTGTGCCTACTACAACAGTTGTGTTATTCGAAAACATTAACATTGCCTTGAGAATATTGGTACTAATCTTTTAAAAAAAAAAAAAAAGCATAAAATATCAAGTTAAAATAAAATCAGCTCTCCTGTCCCATGAGCAGCAGTATTAACCTACACCAGTAATACTAACCAATATTATTAATACAGCACAGTTTTCCTGCCCCAAGAGCATCAGCATTACCCTACAACAGTAGCACTAACCACTAAGATTAATAACGCTCACAGCACGGTTTTCCTGCCCCAATATCAGAAGCATTACCCTACACCAGTAATACTAAACAATGGAATTAATACAGCACAGTTTTCCTGCCCCAAGAGCATCAGCATTACCCTACACCAGTAATACTAACCAATTGTATTAATACAGCACAGTTTTCCTGCCCCAAGAGAAGCAGTATTAACCAACACCAGTAATACTAACCACTGGGATTAATACAGCACAGTGTTCTTACCCCAAGAGCAGCAGCATTACCCTACACCAGTAATACTAACCAATTGCATTAATACAGCACAGTTTTCCTGCCCCAAGAGAAGCAGTATTAACCAACACCAGTAATACTAACCACTGGGATTAATACAGCACAGTGTTCTTTCCCCAAGAGCAGCAGCATTACCCTACACCAGTAATTCTAACCAATGGGATTAATAATGTTTACAGCACAGTTTTTCAGCCCCAAGAGATGCAGTATTAACCTACACCAGTAATACTAAACTCTGTGAATAATACAGCACAGTTTTTCAGCCCCAAGAGCAGCAGCATTACCCTACAACAGTAATACTAACCACTGAGATTAATAATGCTCATAGCACGGTTTTCCTGCCCCAAGATCAGCAGCATTACCCTTCACCAGTAATACTAACCACTGGGATTAATACAGCACAGTTTTCCTGTCCCAAGAGCATCAGCATAACCCTACACCAGTAATACTAACCACTGGGATTAATACTGTTTACAGCACAGTTTTCCTGCCCCAAAAGCAGCAGCATTACCCTACAACACAATGTAATGTGAACACTAATGCTGCTGCTCCAAGGCAGCAGCATTAACCTACACCAGTAATTCTAACCACTGGGATTAATAATGTTTACAGCAGAGATTTCCTTGAAGAAAAACTAAGCAAAACAATTGCTGAACACACTTCAGGACAGATTAAATTTCGTCTTTCTGTCACTCCAACACCAGTTGCTCAAATTCAATCCCTCAGATTTGAGTCATTATCATCCAAACTTGTGTCCGTGCTTCAGTTATTTGGAGACCAACATGTTCTGTGGTGAGCAGAGCTGATATGATGTTACCGAAGCTAATGCTAACCAGCTGTTAGCCTAATAATAATAATAATATGCTCATTGACTCAAGCAAGTTCAAATAGTTAAACTCGGATTACCAAATAAACGTTTAAAAAATCCTTACCTTTGGAGAAAATGTACTCACATTCCAACCGACACTACAGACACTGCTGAGACTTTTTTTTTTTTTACACGATCCCACCTGTTTTTCAATTTGTGGACCCGCCTCCTTTACCTTTTGATTGGTTATCTTTGTGAAACAATCATATATCGTTCTACCCTCAGAACATGTTTAAGTAAAACTCCCATCAGCTGTTTTTCCAGCTTTACTTACAAATGTTTCTGAAAAAAAAAAAGTCACATACTTTTGGAACAGTTCCAATAACGTATAAAAGATGAAAAACTGAAATAATTGGTTTTCAAAAGTGATCATACCCCTGAATTAATACTTTGTAGAGCTTCCTTTTGCTTTATGTCAGCCATCAGTCATTTTGGATATGTCTCTACAAGCTTTGCGCACATAGATTGGGGAATATTTGCCCATCTTTTCTTGCATAATTGAGTTCAGGGTGCAGGGTGAGTGGCGATGGACTGCTCTATTCCATCCACAGGTTTTCTATTGGATTTAGGAAAGCGCTATGACTTGGCCACTCAAGGACATTTCTATCCTTAAGCCACTGCATTCTTTTTTTGTTGTTGTTGTTGCTGTGTTTAGGGTCATTGTCGTGCTAAAAGGTGAACCGTCTGCCCATCTCCAGTTGGCAAGCAGGGGGCTACAGATTTACTGCAAGGATTTAGGTGTACATGGCAGCATCCAATTTACTTCAATCCTGACCAATTGCTCAGTCCTCATAGAAGAGCAACATAATGTTACAACCATGCTTCCCAGTAGGTATGGTATGTTCTGGGTGGTGTGTTGTGTTTGGTTTTCTACAAATAGCACTTGGAGTTCAGTTCAAAACGTCTAGGTTACTATTACCCTGATGGAGGGAACGAGACGTGTGTCAAAGAAGCGACACTAGGGGTCTCTCTTGAGAGCCTCGCACATCTTTGAATTTGAGAAAAGGCCAATGAGAAATATGTGGACAGAATTTGCATGTCCTGCCCCCCTACATTGGGAAATGCAAATTCTGTCTGCCAATTCCTCATTGGCCTTTTCTCAAGTTCAGAGATGCATGAGGCCCTCAAGAGAGACACCTAGTGTCGCTTCTTCAACACAACGTCGAAGTGAGCGACAGATGGGGAAAGTAATTTTTTTTGTCTCATTTGAACATTGAGGATTCTGATGCCACATGGCAAAAGGTTTGAGGTTTAGATGAGACAAAAATTATTTTTAATGGGTTTTGATTTCAGGCTGTAAGACAAAAAAGTGACTATTCCAAAGAGGTATGATGATTTTCTATAGGCACTTTATAGTAAAGTATAAATGTTTGTAATTTATATGCACAATTTGTTCTTTTTACAAGAATTTACATTGATACATTTGAAGTCAGAAATTTACATACAACTTAGCCAAATACATTTAAACTTGTTTTTCCACAATTTAACCATAGAACACATTCCCTGTATTTGGTCATTTAGGATCACTACTTTATTTTAAAAATCAGATATATCACAATCAGATGATTGCGATGGCCAATCCAATACCTTGACTTTGTCTTTAAGCCATTTTGCCACAACTTTGGAGGTATGCTTGGGTCATTGCCC
This sequence comes from Moxostoma hubbsi, assembly GCA_032164185.1. NCBI lineage: Eukaryota > Metazoa > Chordata > Actinopteri > Cypriniformes > Catostomidae > Moxostoma > Moxostoma hubbsi. The sequence goes on along the minus strand of JAVLUX010000044.1, from coordinate 25,446,046 downwards.
ATTTGAAAGACCCATTTGTGACTGATCTTTAACTTCATGGTTGATGTCTTGAGATGTTGCTTCAATATATCCACATCATTTTCCTTATGATGCCATCTATTTTATGAAGTGAATCAGTTCCTCCTGCAGCAAAGTACCCCCACAACATGATGCTGCCACCCCCATACTTCATGGTTGGGATGGTGTTCTTCGGCTTGCAAGACTAATCTTTTTTCCTCCGAACATAACAATGGTCATTAAGGCCAAACAGTTAAATTTTTGTTTCATCAGACCAGAGGACATTTCTCCAAAAAGGAAGATCTTTGTCCACATGTCCATGTGTGCACTTGCAAACGGTAGTCTGGCTTTTTAAGGTGGTTTTAGAGCAGTGGCATCTTCCTTGCGGAGCAGCCTTTGTTGATATAGGACTAATTTTAGTGTGGATATAGATACTTGTCTACTTGTTTCCTCCAGCATCTTCACAAGGCCCTTTGCTTTTGTTCTGGGATTGATTTACACTTTTTGCACCAAACTACGTTAATCTCTAGGAGACAGAATGTGTCTCCTTCCTGAGCTGTATGTGTGGTTCCATGGTGTTTATACTTGTGTACTATTGTTTGTACAAATGAACCTTCAGGCATTTGGAAATTGCTCCCAAGGATGAACCAGACTTGTAGAGTTCTTGGCTGATTTTGTTTTTTATTTTCCCTTGATGTCAAGCAAAGAGGCACTGAGTTTGTTCTTAAAATACATTCACAGGTACAAATCCAATTGACTCCAATTAGCCTATCAGAAGCTAATTGGCTAATTGCATTTCTGAAATTTTACAAGCTGCTTAAAGGCACATTTATCTTAGTGTATGTAAACTTCTGACCCAGTGGAATTGTGATATTGTCAATTAAAAGTGAAACAATCTGTCTGTAAACAATTTTTGCAAAATTGCATGTGCTATGCACAATTTAGATGTCCTAAATGACTTGCCAAAACTATAGTTTGCTAATATGAAATCTGTGGAATGGTTAATTTTTTTTAATGACTTCAACCTAAGTGTATGTACATTTCTGACTTCAACTGTATAGAACAAGTGCTAAAATGGTACTGTCTTATTAAGAATAGCATCAGTTCAGCGAGCATCTCACAGAAGAGTCTTGGTTCATCACATATTAACGAGTGGAGTCAAGGGCTTCTTTACAACATCCATGCTATGTGTGATTACAATTAAAGGTTTCTATTTCTGATGTTTTTAATCAACAACTGACTGTTAAAGAACAGAATGGATATTAAACAAGACATTATTCAATGACAAAATGATTGTGTGGATCTCGTCTTTGGATACACATTATACGGAGCAAGTCAAACCAAACTTTTACTCTCAACACACAGTGAAAGGACCTCACTGCTGTGATGAAATTTGGACTCATATGTGAGAAATAGATTAAAAGAGCATTCGTGGGAATTAAGATTTGATATTGTTAAAAAAAAACATGTTTTAGAAAAACAATATTTTTACCCAGCCCAATATAGTGACAAACTGAACAGATTCATACAATACATGTGATGAGTTTAGTTTCATTAATAACTGCACTTCACAAAAACATGAAGACACATGATGGTTTTGTTCCTCATATTCATTGTGGTGGATCAGTGAGGGACACATTTTCATTCTTATAGTTGTCTTAAACTGTGCATTAGTGTGCAATTCCTAATTATGTTACCAGCAACTGGCAAGCAACTATGTATTAGTTTATGTTACATCATGTGGTAACATTTTTAAATGCTCCATGGCTTGATACTTTACATTAAAAATAATGTTTTTCCATTGAAGTAATTATGGAAATTCTGGAGGAAGAGCAGACAGACCAGCAAGCCAAGCAAGTGTCAGAGCAACTAATGCTACAGGTGGTGAAAGAGCGAGGGTTGTCAATCCTTAAAGCTGACACAATATAGCATGTTTGTAACGGGGTGTTTGTGGCTCAGGTGGCAGAGCGGGTTGTCCACTAATCGCAGGGTTGGTGGTTTGATTCCCGATCCACATGACTTCACATGCTGAAATGTCCAAGACACTGAACCCCAAGTTGCTCCCAATGGCAGGATAGCAACTTGCATGAAAGCTCTGCCATCATTGGTGTATGAGTGTGTGTGCGAATGGGTGAATGAGATGCAGTGTAAAGCACTTTGAATACCTCTAAGGTTAAAAAGGCAATATATAAGTGCAGAACATTTAAGGCAAGGTTTTCTCGCATTTGGTTCTTTGTGAGTGTTCATTTTCGATCTTATACACAAATTCATGTGAGACGTACATTATTCACAGCAGCTCCATGAAATGAATCAATTGTTGCCATTGTTCATCATTATTATTTAAAGCAGGTTATATGAGGGGGTGTGCAGTATTGTGTCTAATTTCAGAGGCCTTGTGAGGAAATGAGGAATATCCTGACTACATCTTTAACCTATTCAGATGGATGATGTCATGATTAGAAGAGGAAACTGGGATCTCTCCAAACACCCCACATACCCGACTGAAGAAAGAGAATGTGGAGACAGAAGAGAAAGAGAGAGAGAGATAGAGATAGAGGGGGAGAGAAAGATCAAAGAGCAGTAGCACTGGAGACACTCCGTCTCACGCTCGTCTCCACAGCAATCACATGGAGATCTGTGGATGTGCAGTGATCTGCTGTTCTCATTCACTACTGCATTTCTGTTCCTCCTTACTGAGGGCTTGATGAGGTGCTGTGAAATACACAACAGACAAATCACGTAGTCCAACAGCTCACATCACTCACTATGTCTCACAAAAACATTTCCAGTTCATATTTCACCTCATGATCACAAGGTAAACAATAAGAAATGACATTTTGAAAAATAAAATTAAGCTTATTTTTGGCATTGTGACATAATAGATTCTCATCGATCCATACATTTTTCAACTGAATTACAGTAAAAGAGACTGTAATATAATGATTTTTAAAATTTAAAACAACATAAATTATTGGGCATTTTAGGAAGTTCACATGCCATGTGATGATGTACTTACAAGTATTTAAATAATGTTTTTGCTCTATATAATATATATAAAAAATATAACTAACTAAAGATCATGATAAGAATGTTGAACACCTCATTGTCCAGCCATCCAATTGTGTGGTTTGCCTTGCGGTCAACACAGCTACTGCTCATTCATATAAATTCTTAACTAAAATCTGGTTGAAATTCATAGACACATTAAATGTAAACCACCCTATAGACAGCACAACAAACACTACCATGTCTTTACAATTAAAATCATACATAATTGTTTTTTCGTGCATTCCAGAAAATAATGTCACAATGCAATAAACCCCAGTCCTAAAATAGGCTTTATTTTCTTGCAAAATATACTTTATTATGTCTTTCTTTTGACTACACAATGAGTTGCAAAGCATATATATGATGAGCTGTAGTTGCTGGTTCAGAGTTACAGTATTTGCACGCTGGTCAAATGAGCTTTTCTGTCTTCAGTGGAACTTTCTGGATTTCTTCACAGTCAATTATCACCCCACGCTCAGCTGATAGCTCGATTGGTGCCATCCAGACACTCCACGAGACCCCTGAGCTGGTCCCACGAGACTCTGAGCACAAATGTATGACTGTAGCAGAACACAAAGACAAAATTATTCCAGTGTTCCACATCCACATATATAAACTTCCTTCGCAGGAAGGACACTTGATCTGCTCTTCTCATCAAAACACATGTAGAGTATAGAGTTTATAGAATATAGAGTTTGTGTCCTAACTCCCACAGGGGATGCTGTCATTATTCCAGTTTGCTCAGCATGTAACCATTGCTTAAAGGAATTATTCACCCAAAGATGATCATACTCTCATCATTTACCCACCCATATGCCATATCATACTTGTTTGACTTTCTTCTGTGAAAGACAGATGAAGATTTTTTCATAGAGATATGATGTGATCCAAGAATCCATACAATACAAGTCAATGTGTCCAAAAATTACAAGCTTCAAAAAGGACATAAAGGCGGCATAAAGGTATGCAATAATTGGTATGCAATGATAAGACGTATTGATTCTTTTTTTAATTTTTTTTTTTAAGTATTTTGTGTACCACTTAAAGTTTATTGAACTTCAAGTGAAAAACTATATGTTCGTCTCTAGTTCATGAAACGTCTCGGGTTACGTATGTAACCCTTCCTCCCTGAAAAAAGTGGAACGAGATGCTGCACTAAAAAGCACTTTGGGAACATGTACGCAACACGTCAATGAACATTGACCGGAATTTATAGCTTCTGCCGGTGTAATCATTGGACGCACCTGGCACAGTGGCTATAAATAGATGTGCCACCAGAGCATCATCAGGTATTTTGTCTGAAGAGCACCCCAGTGCGGCAGAAAAGTGCAGCATCTCGTTCTGCTTTTTTCAGGGAACAAGGGTTACATACGGAACCCGAGACGATCCTTTTACAAAAAGCTTCACTATGATGCTGCGCTGAAAAGCGCTTTGGGAATGAGAATACCCAAGCTGCCGCTCTGTGGCTGTCCGGACCCCCTACGGTTGTGTAGTGTGCTCACAAGAGCGTGAGAGGGCTCAGACATGAGCTTGAGATGTCGACTCAAGGACATAAGAGCCCGGAGTGGCATGAACATCCAAGCTGTAGAATCTAATGAATGTGTGCGGAGAGGACCAGCCTGCCGCATCACAAACATGCTGCAGAGGGACCCCTCTGGCCAAGGCTTGAGAGGAGGTGACCCCTCTGGTAGAGTGAGGGTTAGGCTTGACTGCGCGCCTCGTAGGCCAGGGTAATAGCGTCCCTCACCCAATGAGACATAGTCTGCTTGGTGGCTGCTGCCCCCCCTGTTGCGGACCACATGGCAAACAAATAGTTGCCCTGACTTACACCACTGGCTAGTGCAGTGGACATAGGTCTGAAGGGCGCGGACTGGACAAAGTCTGTGAAGTCTTTCCTGCTCCGGTGTAGAGAATGGCAGGGAGCAGAAGGCTTCAAGAGTGACCGGGTTTAAGGTCGAGAAAGGCACCTTAGGAAGGTAATCGGGATGAGGATGCAAAATTGCTTTGGTCATTCCTGGGGCAAACTCTAAACAGGCTGGCAAAACAGACAGAGCCTGTAGGTCCCCAATTCTCTTTAGAGAGGTAATAGCCATAAGAAAAAACATCTTGAGAGTCAGAAGTCTGTCAGACGCTGACTCTAGAGGTTCAAAGGGGGTCTCAACCAGGCCCTCAAGGATTATTGCTAAGTCCCAAGAAGGGGTCCTGGTCCTAGCAGGAGGCCTCAGTCGCCTGGCTTCACGAATGAAACGGGCGAGTAGAGGATGTCTCAACAAAGGTACCCCGTCCATCAGGGCATGGCAAGATGAAATGGTGGCTACATAAACCCTGAGAGTGGTGGGGCATATGCCTGCTGACAGTTTTTCCTGCAGAAAGTCCAGAACTGAAGCAATCTGGCAGTTAACTGGATCTGCGTTATGTGTACTGCACCATTTTTCAAAGACACCCCATTTATTTGCGAAGATCCTTCTGGTAGAGGGAGCCCTAGCACTTAAAATGGTCTCGATAACCTCAGGTGAAAGCCCTGTGTCCCTCAGTTGGTACCCTTCAGGGGCCAAATGTGAAGGTTCCACAGCTTGGGCCGGGGATGAAATATAGTCCCCTGTGCCTGAGACAGAAGGTCCCTCCTGTTCGGAATCACCCAAGACGAGCCGTCGAGGAGAGACATTATCTCCGAGAACCATACCCTGTTCGGCCAACGCGCCGCTATCAATAAGAGGCAAGACCCTTGTTGGCGAACTCTGGCCAAGACTCCCGGGAGCAGAGAAACCGAGGGAAATGCATACAGGCGCATTCTGGGCCATGGGGGGCTGGGTGACTCAGAGAGAAGTAGAGGGGATATTGCGCTGTCTGAGAAGAGGCGAGGAGGTCCACTTCTGCCCTGTAAAATCTCACCCAGATTTGCTCTACTACCTCGGGGTGGAGTTTCCACTCTCCCGTTGCTAATTTCTGTCTGGACAGTAAATCTGCTCCCACATTCAGGCATCCAGGGATATAAACTGTCCTGAGTGACAGGAATTTGCCCTGGGCCCAAAGGAGAATCCGACGTGCCAGGGAATTCAGCATTCAGCTGGCGTGAACGTAGACCTCCATGAAGATTTAAGTAGGTGACTGCTGTTGTGTTGTCCACCCGCACCAAGACATGGCATCCTCTGGAGGAAGTATTTCAGGGACAGAAATACAGCCATCAACTCTAGACAATTAATGTGACAATCGAGCTGACGTCAGGCAGGTGTCTGTCATTAGCAGCCTGCGACGACAAGACGCACCTAGAGTGGGACTCAAGGTAAGAAACCAGGGTCTGAACCACATAGAAAGGGAACAAAGCCCGTGGCGCGTAACCCTTATTTGCCTTAGGGGACTGGCCCTTGGATGAAACCCCCAGGCTTTTAGCCTCAGCTGGAACGGACTCATGTGCAGAAGGCCCAAAGGGATCACCGTGGACGCAGACGTCATGAGACCTAGTATTCGTTGATACTGACGAGCAGTGCAAACTTGACCTAGCCTGACTTTGCTCAGGGTGTTCTGAATGGAAATGATTCGAGCGGGAGACAAAAGTGCCTGCATCGTGAAAGAATTCCATCTAACTCCCAGATAGGTAATTCCCTGGGTGGGAGAGAGAACGCTCTTTTGACGTTGAGTCTCAGACCCAGAGAAACCAGATGAGCTAAGACGATATCCCTGTGCTGAACTGCCAGTTCTTGGAACTACGCTAGTATCAGCCAGTCGCCTATGTAATTCAGAATGCGGATACCCCGGAGTCACAATGGAGCCAGTGCTATATCCATGCATTTCGTGAATGTGCGGGGTAATAGGGCTATGCCGAATGGAAGAACCCGATACTGGAAGGCAAAAAACGGGGCATCGAGAAGGAAAGTTTTGTCCTTGTCTCTGATGCCCGATAGGTTAAGCCACAAGTGTCTCTCCACCTTCCCCACAAGCGTGGAGGTGGTCCTGCACAGCTTTGTGGGGAGAGTGGGTCTCTTTAGCAATGACGCCTAGCCAGGCGAGAGATAACCCGCAAGTGTCTCTTCTACCAGCTAAATCACCGAATACTTCAACAGATTAGCCTAGTACACCTGTAACACTGCCATAATATGCAGGGCAGCACCAGGCTGACCTGCTGTCTGATAATTCTTCCCCACAAGCGTGGAGGTGGTCCTGCACAGCTTTGTGGGGAGAGTGGGTCTATATAGCGGTGATGCTGAGCCAGGCGAGAGATAACTCGCAAGTGTCTCTTCTACCAGCGGCATCACCGAATACCCCCGAGCCTCAGCACTCATGATTAGTTGAATATTTCAATGTCGAGGGCATGAAAACACGGGAAGTGTTTCCTCCATGGATGAGATAAGGATTCCTCCATGGATGAGAATACTCGTTATGGAGATCATAGAACAAAGGAAGGGACTGATATAGCGTTCCCTTCCCCCTTTTTTTATTTATTTCAATTTTATTTATTTATTTATTTTGGCCACCAGACAGAAATCTGTCTTCTAGTTTGAAGTGTTTGGGGGGGGGTCTCTTAATTCCACAGCCGCTTCATTATTATGCTTTCGGGCAAAATGCTTGCACCCGCCCCGCCCCAACGTGAGAGCAGCATGCTCTATCCCCAAACAAACAAAGCAAAACTGATGCGTGTCCCTCTCGGCCATAGAGCGGAGACAGGGGAACACGCATCATTTGCCCTGATTTTAAGTCATTCAAGAGAAAAGAGAATGGAGAAAAGGTTCACTGCTCACTGCCTAACAGATTCTAACTCCTAACAGAGGAAAGAAAGTTTGATAGGCTCATGATAGCACACCACACAGAATGGCTCTGAAAACAAAAAAGATGATGCTCCAGTGAAGCATCTATTTATAGCCACTGCGCCAGGTGCGTCCAATGATTACACCGGCAGAGGCTATAAATTCCGATCAATGTTCATTGACGTGTTGCATACATATTCACAGCTGGTCACAACTGAGACATGTTCCCAAAGCGCTTTTCAGCATCATAGTGAAGCTTTTTGTAAAGGGAACAAGTGTTTGGTTGGCCCTTTCAATAGCATCTTGTGGAGGGCTTAAGATTTTAATATTTTTATGTCGATAATTATCAGCAGGTATTACATTATTCCATCTTACTGGCTGTTTAATAGATAGCCTAATATGATATTTTATTTATATTTTCATAGATATTTTGCATGGCTAGAGTAGATAAATGAAAAACTATTATAATATATTGACATAAAATAAAAGACTCCATCTGCTGAAAATCTATATTTAGACTCTCAAATAAATAATTTTTTATGAAAAGTCGATTTTGTAGATTTGTAAGATTTTTTCTGTTAAGTGCACTTTAAGAAACACAGGGGAGTCTTCATTTTTTCAGATATGTCACTTTACTCAAATCTGATTGGTTCAGAATCTGTTAGCGATTTGATACCCAGAAGAAAACCTGGTAAGGTGCAAGTTAGCCATGGAGCTGAAGTTACTATGGCAATGAACACCGGTAAAGGCCGACCCACATTCGTATTACTTAAAGCACAGGGTTAATGAGAACTAGACTAAAACTTTCCTGGCTAGCCACCTAAACCGTCTTCATAGTACAGGCACCAGAAATTACATACTTCAGCTTATCTAATATCTATGACACAGTCCAAGCTAGTTATATGAAAAGACAATACATTTTCTTATTTTCAAACATTATCTGTAGAAGAAATCTGTAGAAAAGCACTTTGCAGAAAGCATACACAGTGGAACTTGCCCTGGGACAGCCGTGGCCTCAGAGTGTATGCTGTAGCAAGTCCAGTCCTGCTGTGGGAAAGACAGTAAGAGAATCACTTCAAAAGTTCTCGCTTTCCTCCCATCAAAAGACATAACTCACTCAGCCCTGTCACCTCTTCAGTGTAAAATATGTTCTCGCCCTGAAATAAAACAAACAACACATCCATCTCTATCTACTTGACTTCCAGGAGCTGTAGGGGAGAAGGGAGGTCCACATTTAAAGGGTTTTGATGAGTTCTCATTTGTATTCCTGCTTTGGCCAGCATAATGTTTTGAAATTAAATTAGAAGCTGATTTACACCTCAAAAACCAAGTTCAGTGACTTTAGTGCACTCACCGAAAAACACTAACCCCTCAGAGAGTTTGAGAGTGAAGTCAGTCTTGCTTTCCACATTTATATTTATTTTCTAAGGAGGCACTTTATTACCTTATTAAAGTAATTTAAAAGAGAATACATATTCATGTCATGAGATAGTTGAGAAGAATGTAAAAATGGCTTCTGACTCTTACTGACAGTTTAACACAAAAATGATTGAAAGGCAGGAATTTGAGAGGGAAGAAACAATTTCCAGTTTGACCTATACTCTGTTTCAAGAATAAAAACATTTGTCTGACCCCCTCAAACCACTGCTTTCCTCTCTAGTTGAACATTTTGTTTAGTTTCCATTGATCCTAATAGCAGTCTCCATCTTCATTCTGAATTATTAGACTCCGAACCTAAACATGTCTCGTTCGCCACGCATGTCCAGGCGCCTCTGTTTGTTTAGGTCAGACCTTCAACCCCTCATCATCTCCACTGAACCTCGGTCTTTCCAATTTCACCTGACCCTCGAATGCACTCAAGATGTGACGGATTCTTCTGTCACAGCTCTGGAAGCCATTTTCTCCATGTATCTGATGATTGGGATAGGTGCCAATCTGGTGCATGGCCTTCACGTCAGACCTTATTAGATGAGCCACTGCTAGGAGCCTCTGTCCGCCAGCTGCCCTTGTGCTAGGAGCCACATGGGCAAGTGATCTGTGGTGAACATGAGCTCATCACAAAGCCTGACCACACACTTGTTATATGACAATTATCAGGGTTTTCCTTAATCTCTAAGAATGTTCTTCCTGAATTCTAATGAAAGAGTGGCAAATGTTGGTCGGTAACACTTCCTTACAGGAAAACTATGATGCCTGTGTCAGGAATATTTTGACTGGCCGCTCTACACTAATCATCACTTTTTAAATTTGGTGATGAAAAGAATATAGTACGTCAGGACAGCACATTTTGTTTGGAGCGCTGCAGGGAGAAGGATTTAGGAAAATAACACATGCTTGCCAAGTGAGCCAACTAAAGAGCTTCTTACAACTGTAGAGGGAGTTTGAAAAAATGAGTTGGATTGTGTGCTAAACATTAGTTTGTAACAAATTGAGCAGGAAAAGTTACTTCTAATCAAATAAAAGGCAGCATTTACAGTCATATTTACTTTTATATAAATGCAAAATACAGATTACATTACAGTGATCACACCATGATTGTACTCTTCCCAATATTCAGCAGTGCTGAAACTGTGGCTTTAAGTTTGTGAAGACTGGAAAACAATAAAGAGATCAAATATTTTCCATCCACTGAATGCCACACACGAGCTTTAAAAGATCAATATTCCAAAGTTCTAGATGAGGAAAGTAGAACTGGGATGATGAACCATGATTCCAACTCTTACTTTACACATGGATGTATGTGTTTATAGCAGGAGAGCTCTTTGAGTGTGTGTATGTATTGGATGTGTATGTGTGTATGTATATGTAGTGGTAGGTGAACTATATGAGTGGCTGAAGGCTGTCTGATCACTTCCTCCAGGCAGTAAAGTGGGCGCCATAGCTCTCCCTAGACCCTAAGGAGCTGTCAATCAAAGCCATGAAATATTCAGAGAGCCTTTTTCTTCTCAAGCAGGGGTGCTATCCAGAGTGATGGTACCAAACAAGGTTTCTATATCTCTTTCACTTATAATATCTTTCACCTCCTCTCTTCTTATCTTCACCTTTCTGCAGCTTTCCAACAATTTCTCATTAATTTTTCACCAACACTCGTCCTCCTGTTGCTCATCACCGGAGGGACTGAAGCCATGTTACCAGACACAGCTGTCAACACAAACAGAAAACAGAGCCCCAGGACCTACAGATAAAGGGAACACATTATGTATTATACACTGTGTCCCCATGGCTGCACGTGTGTGTGTAATTTGCTCCCTCTGATACACATCACTGTATGATAGTCGTCTGGAGTGAAGCCTTGCAGGGACTTAAGTTTTTCAGGGTAGAGGCAGCTCAGCACTCACATACATGGATTCTGAGAGCTTTACAGTTCTCTCAAGAGAAAGAGTGCTTTGGTAATAGCTGACCATGGAGCATACACTATTAGGGATATCACTGTGTCTGGAGCGGTATCGGCTGTGGCTTATGAATTTGTGAATTGTCTTGCATAGGCAGAACTTTGATTAAAACTGCTAAAGGTCTGGACTCTATTGCAGCTTAAAATGGCCAAGAGCTACCCACTTTTACGAAAAATATTCCTAATTGACACAGAGCGATCAATCACAGTCTGTGTTGTCATTACGTGCCTTTTAGGGATGGGGATATCTGAGATACAGTATCTAATTAAAAATATTTAAATAATGGTGCGGGAGTCTCTGCCAGGGGGTCAGGAATTATCTGGTTAGCAGGTCCCCATTAGCTCTTGCTGGTAGATGCTGGAACTACACCCTATGATGGCAAAAAGCTTTCTCCCTTGACAGACATTCAAAAGTATGGTGTTTTCTGCCAAAAATTCCAGAAAATATATTTCTTTGAAGGGTTGTTGTATTTTCCCTATCTGTTGCCACTGATGAGAAATTGGTCACATAACACTTGATTGGGAACTGAATGCACATGACAAAAGATGCCAGTCTCCAGACCACACACTTCCAAGGAACCCTGAGTAGATGTCATTGAAATTAATTGGAATTGTAACAGATAGCTTTCTCCTGGTATTTTAGAGCTCCTTGGTCTTTGAAAATATGCAGAACATATATAAAGAGTTAAGTACAATTTGGGAGTTGAATGGCAGTTTCTGTATCTATAGGTTGTTTCAGGATGATTGGATTTGCATTGTTCCTACAGGGACTCCTCTTTTACTTTGCCTGACTCATGAAATCCAGGAAGTACATGGCAAATTCCTCCTAACACTCAGTGTTAATGCCCTGTGCCCTTGCAAACTTCCTTGTAGCATATCTGTAGATGTCCAAAAGTTCACCCACAGTGTCAGTGCACATCCTCCATCCTGTGAACATGACTGATCTAATGCATTCTACACTGCCTGAACATTATGTACATGATTGTCAAGCCAGCACATGTCAGAACTTTGGGACCTTGTATGTCCAGGAGATCCGTAGACTATGGCAAAAGCAAGTAAAAGCTGATCTGTTTCTTCTCTTGTTACCTTATCTCTAGCATATGATGTCCATGTCTCATAGCCATAGAGAAGTGTGCTGAGGATTAAAACATTATATACTGCAGCTTTGGTCATGATAGGAACCATGCATCATCAATATAAGCAGCAAAAAGCATTTCCTATTCCAGGAACCTTAACCTAAACTTGCAGATGTTAGTTTTTGCCCTGAGTCGTGCTAGGTTAAACAGCAGTCTAGTTAACTTTGTATGAGTATTCTAACATGGTTACACTAAATAATTCCCCAAATATTGTCATGGTTGGACCTGATCATAATGTGTAGTCGTATGGGACAGCCAATCTTCTAATCTAGAAGACACCATCCCTATTGGCATGACCGAATACTTTGTCCAGGTCTAAGACAGCGACATACAGTGACTTCTGCTGGTCACAGCATTTCTCCTAGAGTTGTTGAAGCAAGAAGATCAAATCCATCATAGATTCTTCAGTACAAAATCCATCTGGAATTTTGGGTACAAATGCTTAGCATTTTTTGCAACAGATCAAGAATGACGGGCAAAATACCTGCTTGCAGTGCTCAGGAGTTAAATTTCTCTGTAATTCCTGTTACCCTTTTTTTAAAGAGGTTAACAATCTTAGCATCTTTATTGTTGTTCGGTACACCACCTTAGAGAGTCCAACTAGACTGATCTCATTGTGAATGTGGGGACAATAGGTTGAATGTTCTTTAGCTGAAATCAGTCTGTGATTACTGAAATTTAAATCACTGCCCCTAGTGGTGAAATTTGGAAGTGTTTTTGAAGATATGGGCGCATGTGAACTCCAGTTTTCAGGTGAAATGTCCACAGAGTGGCACCAAAAATATGTTGCATTTTAGTTGTAAATTATGAACTACAGTCAACAGGAATATGTTTTTAAATTTTTTTATTCTACCCCCTAACCCAAAGCCCAACCCTAAACCTAATTTTCAGTGGAGTAAACGTTTCTTTTTAAAGCAAAAATGCAACCTCTGAATCACACTAATTCTTGATTAGGAGAACAAAATTACTTCCTGGTTTCCATGGTAACCTGGTTTCTTGAGGTGGCTGACACAGCACACTTTCAGAAAAATTTGAACACATTTGAATTGATGCAAACATGTCTGATGGGAGATGTTGTGGCAACCTTCCATGTGATCATGGTATTAGAATGTTTTGGTAATAGCTGACCATGCAGTGTGCACCCTCAGGGTGCACAAGATCAAACTCTTGCAATGCTTGATCAAGTTTGTGAGAGATCACTGTTTGGTGCCTTGCCAGAAACTAGGCCATAAGAGATTGGTAAATTTGTCAGGTCTGCTTCCAAGTCATGCACAAGAGTCATGAAAGTAGGAGTTTGTATAGATTAATCACATAATCACTGTCACTGTTACTGACCAATTGTATTGATTTTACCAACTTACCAAAATGTGATTCATGGTCATAGTGGTCACCGGTATGACAGCAATTCAGCACTTGACTCTCTCCGGAGATGATCAGCACCATAACAGTGATAACATGAACTTTAACCTCAACACCGATAAATGAACTAACCGTAAGAGCCCATAATGTTACTTTTGAAAGAACTGCAAAGGTCTATTAATCCCTGTATGTGAGTGCAGTGGTCCCTCAGTCCATAACTCAGGATGTTAGTGACTAGGGTTGCCTTGTTGTTAGTAGCAGCATTAATGTAATGCAATCTGGTGGTCTCCCACTTGGCCTGAATCTAGCAGACAGAAAGTCTGACCGGAGCGTGGCATCTATTCTAATGGGCTTTTTAGGACTATAATGATGGGAATTTGTTCACGCCTCAACAGTCATGCCTAATTATGACCAACCAAACAATGAGTCCATTCACACTGGCTCATGTTACCTCTTCTCCTCCTGTGAGTGATCACCATTAAGAAGATCCTGAATGTAGACTGCTGGTCCAGCTGTGGGAAATGTATATTCAAACATTAATACACTGTTAAAGACATTTTGAATGTTATGAGAGGCTTGAGATGAAAATGTGAGACTTGGTACCTAATACTAACTATTCCCGTGCTGCCTTATGTCCAATCAGAACAAAAATTAATCGATCTAAATTGCTTAATGGCGAATGTGAGGAAGGAAGTACTCCTTATCTCGGAGTATTTGTAATCTAATTTCATATCCTGCTCAATTTATAAAATATATTGAGTAGTGTTGTGAAGGTAATTTCTGCTTTCACATTATGTGATGACAAATGAAATGGTTACAGAGAACAAGAGTGTTTTCTTTGTCTGCTGTCATGACAGCAGTGTCTTGGAGAGTGTCTGCGGCACCTGTCAAAGCTGTGACTCAAGATCAGATATATGTCATCAGAGATGTTTATGTACACATGCTTTTAGCAGGGCACTTACCTTTATTTCTATAATGAGGTAATTGCTCTTTGAGTGAAGTCAACGGTCCCTACATCTTCATATGTCAGATACCTTTGTCGAGTTTCACTGTTTGTTTGTATGTGCATGTGTGTAAAGTGTATTTCCTGATGAAAAACTTGTCTCACACAGCCGTCAATATTTATCTTGCTGTTCAAGGTTCATAGAGCACACACTCATCGTCTTGTGTGATCATGTATGAGAGCACAATGACAGATTATACTGAGGACAAATGTTGGAATATGGTGTTGCAGATATGTGAGTGGATGAGTGCTATCATATGTGCTGATTAATATTTTAAATGTAGCCTGAAGAGATGACAGGCTATTTTGTCAAAGTGCCATGAGTCCGTCATTCTTATAAAATAACGAATTAACCACTGTATGTCTTGGAATGGTGGAGCGATTGATAGAGGAGGTGGAGCTCTATATGGGATGGAAGGGTGGGGCCATATTAGGGAAGGGTGGAGGTGAATATGGGAGGTTAGGGCTGTATTAGGGAGAGGGTGGGGCTTTATACACAAGGGATGTGACTACATTAGGCGGTGGGTCTGTAGTAGTGAGGAGGTGGAGTGTATTGACCATATCTTTAACCCCCACTTGAGACAGGCAAAATGAATTTGTGTTGGAGAGGAATGTCTAAAATGTCATGGTATGACAGATACAAATGCACCAGCCCTACGGCTACCATGAAACTTTTCAATCATCAACAAAGACAACGATTAAACCAGGGATGAAGACATGCATTAATTAATTATTTGAAATGGGCTGCATGTGGGAAAACATTGCAGTTTTGCAGGGATTTAATCGCTGAATAGACAAACTGAAGTTCATCGCACAGTCAACCTAAAAATGCATCGAATGTTACTCACACCAAAGTTTTCTGTGAGAGTTCAATTGCATTAACCTGTTGATATGCAATTTTACCGCACCCAGGAGTGATATTGAAAAACATACAATAGCACTTTTTGTCCATAAAAGTGATCAATCTGAGAAATATTGATATATTCTCCATTGTTTACATGAGATCTCACCTGAAAGAATTACCCTTCGTCATGTTCTTCAACAAACTATGCAATCTGAGCAGCATTCATGTTGTAAAACTGTATATGGTCTTATATATTAGAGTCTCATAAACAAAATTGAGCCTGTCTCCAAAGTCTATTTTTAAAAATGCGGCGTAGTTTTATTCATAATAGCCGATTTTGTGTCGTCTTGAGAAGCGGAGCCTAAATTTTACTCTGTATACCGGCATCTATTTTACAGAGAAAAAAGCTGCAGGAACATCATTTTTTGTTCGATCATCTTCAAATTTGAAACATAACTTCTTTAGACTTTTGGATTTGAGAACATTGTATTTCTGGGTTGTCTTGGCACTTGTATTATTGTTTTTTAGATTATAAAAACATGTTCAGCACAAAATATTTCCATTACTATAAACTTCAGCCTCTCTAACTTTAACAAATAACAACATATATTAATTCTGGAAATAAAGCCCAAAGAGTCTTCTTTCAAAAGATACTACAACTGTGTCCATACTCCAAAGGGGCCCGTAAATACAACCATTTAAGTTCAGGTATGTCATTTTCATGGTTTCAAAAAGGGGGTGCGTATCAACATGTTAAACTTCAGCCTTTTAACACTTTTTATGTCTTAAAGGGGAGCTATTATGCAAAATTCACTTTTATATGGTGTTTGTTCATAAATGTGAGTCGGCAGTGTGTGTACACAACCACACAACAATGTTAAAGGTCCACCCACTCCTCTTTCTTATAGTTCTATTAAACAAAAACTGTGTCAAAATTAATGGTTTTCCTGTCTGCTCTAAAGTAACGTCATGTTAGAGAAAGCCACGCACACAACTAGTGACATACTCCACCCTATTATCATAGATCCTCCCCTGAGTAAACTAAACACAGTTCGCCATTTTTTCCGCGCTGGTGCAGATACAGTGAGAAGAATAATGTCTCTGCTTCATAAGCATCATAAGTGCTCTGTTGTTGGCTGTAAAAGTGAACATAAGAGTCTTCATGTACTCCTGGCATCAGAGCCACTGAAGACGCAGTGTACAAGTTTTGTTTTTGAAGGACATGTGCCCCAAAACATATCAAAATTTGTGTATGTTTGTGCAAATAATTTTAAACAGGACTGCTTTGTGAACAAATGTCAATATAAAACAAGTGTGGATCAGCACCAACTGTTTGTGTTCCAGCTTTATATCCTGAAGATGTAAGTATCGCACTTTATATTGTGTGAATGTTTGCAAATCGCCTTTCAGAATGTGCTTGTTAGCTGATTCCACGGCTAATGCAGTTAATATTACCATTGTGTCTGATTGTATTCATGATGGGTCATTCGTGAATGAGCCGGCTCTTGTAGGTGAACATTGGGAGCCGACTCGCATATTCAGAAGCCGGCTCGCCGAATCCATTTATAAAAATAGAAAAAAAATGAAGATATGAATAATCAAAAGATTTAAATGAATAGATTTAACAAATTCAAAGAACAAAAAATAAATAAATTAATACAGGCCTAAATGCTCAAGCACACACACACTCGTTCTGACTATCTGCTCAGACTAACAGCCTCACCTGTCGTTCCTGTCAATTAGACATGCAGTGTCAACCAATGAACCAAAGATGCATGAGGGAGGGCGGAGCCAACATATTATGTTGTTCAGATTGTATTGTAAAGTTATAGTTTAAATGCACACGCAAACCAATGCATTTTTAAATACATTGTGGTTAAGGCAGAGTATGATTTCATTTAATAATTTAATTAGAATTTTTTTAACACCAATCATAGTCAAACTTTCACAAACAGTTTGACTTGAAAAAATACATAACATGGGAGCCAAAAGAGTCGACTCACTGAAAAGAACCAGAATGCCCATCACTACTTCACGGAGGCCAGAGCTATGTCAGGGGCGGGTAGCAGCAGCTCATTTACATGAAATCAGCATGTTTTTGATTCCACCCAAAAAGAGTCAAGTCAATTGGTTATATTGTCGTTTCAACCATATACAGTTAGTACAGTACACAGCGAAACGAGACAGCGTTCCTCCAGGACCATGGTGCTACATAAAACAACATAGGACAAACCCAGAACCACATGAGACAACACAGACTAAATAAAATACCTATATAAAGTGCACGTGCAAACGTGTGCAAAAAGTATGGGACAGTACAATAAATTACTAACAATGAACAGGACAATAGACTCACAGTACACACTAGTGCAAAAGATGACAGTTTCTAAAAATGCCAAATGTAAACATAACATACTATGAGATAGTGTTCTATGGACATAGCAGTTATTGAGGTAGCAGCCAGTTATAAAATGACAATAATTGAAGTGCAACTCAGGACACGTGTGTGTGTGTCAAACCGGTCTCTGAATATTGAGGAGTCTGATGGCTTGGGGGGAGAAGCTGTTACACAGTTTGGCTGTGAGGGCCCGAATGCTTCGGTACCTCTTGCCAGATGGCAGGAGGATGAAGAGTTTGTGTGAGGGGTGTGTGGTGTCATCCACAATGATGGTGGCTTTGTGGATGCAGTGTTTTTTGTAAATGTCTTTGATGGAGGGAAGAGAGACCCCAATGATCTCAGCTGTCCTCACTATCCTCTGCAAGGCTTTGCAGTCCGAACCGGTGCAAGTTCCAAACCAGGCAGTGATGCAGCTGCTCAAGATGCTCTCAATAGTCCCTCTAAAGAATGTAGTGAGGATGGGGGGTGGGAGATGTGCTTTCCTCAGCCTTCGAAGAAAGTAGAGTTGCTGCTGGGCTTTCTTGGTAATAGAGCTGGTGTTGAGGGACCAGGTGAGGTTCTCCACCAGGTGAACACCAAGGAATTTGGTGCTCTTGACGATCTCCACAGAGGAGCCGTCGATGTTCAGTGGAGAGTGGTCACTCTGTGCTCTCCTAAAGTCAACATCCATCTCTTTTGTTTTTTCGACATTCAGAGACAGGTAGTTGGCTCTACACCAGCCCGTTAGCCGCTGCACCTCCTCTCTGTATGCTGACTCGTCGTTCTTGCTGATGAAACCACCACAGTCATGTCATCGGCAAACTTGATGATGTGATTCGAGCTGTGCATTGCTGCACAGTCGTGAGTCAGCAGAGTGAAAAGCAGTGGACTGAGCACACAGCCCTGGGGGATCCCAGTGCTCAGTGTGGTGGTGGTGGATGCTGATCCCGATCCGGACTGACTGAGGTCTCCCAGTCAGGAAGTCCAGGATCCAGTTGCAGAGGGAGGTGTCCAGGCCCAGCAGGTTCAGCTTTCCAATCAGATGCTGGGGAATGATTGTGTTGAATGCTGAAGTCTATGAACAGCATTAGAATGTATGAGTCCTTTTTATCTAGGTGGGTGAGGGCCAAATGGTGGGTGGTGGCGATGGCATCGTCTGTTGAACGGTTTGGACAATACGCAAACTGCAGTGGGTGTAGTGAGGGGGGCAGCTGGGTCTTAATGTGCCTCATGACGAGCCTCTCGAAGCACTTCATGATGATGGGTGTGAGTGCAACGGGACGGTAGTCATTGAGGCAGGGCACTGAAGACTTCTTTGACATGGGGATGATGGTGGTGGCCTTGAAGCACGTTGGAACGTTGGCGCTGCTCAGAGAGATGTTGAAGATGTCGGTAAGAACATCTGCCAGCTGGACTGCACATCTTCTGAGCACACTGTCAGGAATGGTGTCTGTTCCAGCAGCTTTCCGTGGGTTGACTCTACGTAGAGTTTTCCTCACATCAGCCGTGGTAAGACAGAGCACCTGATCGTTGGGAGGAGGGGTGGTCTTCCTCGCCACCACATCGTTCTGCACTTCAAACCGAGCGTAGAAGTCATTCAGCGCATCTGGAAGGGAGGCATCTTTGTCACATGCAACTGATGTTGTCCTGTAGTTGGTGATGGCCTGGATGCACTGCCACATGTGGCGCATGTCACCACTGTCCTGGAAGTGACTGTGGATTCTCTGGGCGTGTGCACACTTTGCCTCTCTGATGGCCCGGGACAGTTTGGACCTCGCTGTTCTTAGGGCTGCCTTGTCAACTGCTCTGATGGCGGAGTCTCGGGTCCTCACCAGCACACGCACCTCCGCAGTCATCCACGACTTTCTGAGCCTGGGATGTTTGTGTAAACAAGATCAAGCACGTTCGCCCCTCTCATTGCAAAGTCCATATACTGATGGAATTTAGGGACCACTGTTTTGAGATTTTCATGGTTGAAATCTCCGGCGACAATAAACAGTCCGTCAGAGTGAGCGTTCTGCAGTTCGCTCATAGCCCCATACAGTTCACAGAGTGATTCCTTAGTGTTACCGCTGGGGGGAATATAAACTGATGTAAATTAATGTAAACTAATGGAACTGTAAAAAATATTAAATAACAGTGGTGAATTCCCGTGGTAAATAAAAAGATCTGCATCTAACAGTCACAAGCTCCGCTAGCGATGAGCAGTAGCTAGAGACTAGCATAGTCTTAGTTCTTGCACCACTCCATGTTGATGTAAACACCCAAGCCACCACCACGAGTCTTACAGAGCTGCATTTCTGTCGGCACGAAATGAGGCGAGCCCGTCTAGCTGAATGGCAGCGTCCGGAAATCTGTTGCTGAGCCACGTCTCTGTGAAAACAAAGACGCAGCAGTCTCTAAACTCACGTTGCGTAGCCTGCTGGAGTCGGATTTAGTCCAGTTTATTGTCCAGGGAGCAAACATTTGAGAGCAGGATAGATGGGAGAGCCGGCCGGCTAGGGTTTGTTTTTAGCCTAGCATGGACCCCAGCCCTCTTGCCACGCTTCTGCTTCCTCACACACTGCTTACGATGTCCTCTCCCTTGGCCACCGGCATCAGACGACGCCGAGGACTGGAGGCCTGGTCTCCGCTGCAAGCCGAGTTTGCATAGCGCCTCCTGCAGATCATCATGCAGCTTGGTTGTTGCATGAATCCTATATTTGAGCATTGTCTGGCGATGGTAGACATGAACACTGGTTTTTCCGATGTCAATGTGCCGCAAAAGTCGTGTTATTTAACAAAAATACCACCATTTTGGATCCAGACCGGCCGCTGAGTGCTACCGCGCCGCCATCTTGGATTGAATTTATAACATGGTATAATAAATGGTCCGTGGGGTATTTTGAGCTGAAACTTCACAGACACATTCTGGGGACACCTGAGACTTATATTACATATTGTAAAAAGGGGCATAATAGGTCTCCTTTAATATATATTTTTTCACCTATTATTATCACTTACTTTATTAACACTTATGGAACTTTCTGTCTCTATACAAGTATGAAGTTTTGCCAGTGTGTTGTAGATGATATTTATAGAGAGGATGTAGTAATGTCTACATAGGACAAGCAAATTAAAATATGTTAGAAATAAATGGAAACCAATGTTACTGAGTGAGGTAGTTGGGTAGGGTTCTATGGAAGGTTAAAGTTCATAGTGCTGTTCTAAGGTGACATTGCACCAAAGTCATGCAAACAAATTCCGGTGGCCCTTTTTGTATGGTGATTAAGATTATATAATGAGCATACCTTTGAGTGTCATTTAACTTAATTCAATTTAAAATAAAACCTTTTCTTATTATTTGCTTCAGGAAGCAGGATCTAGGCATATATTGACTCTCAAATATTTCACAGCTGTTACACTCATGCTTCTATGATGATGTTAACTGTACATTCTAAAAAAAAAATGCTGCATTATTTTTTTCTTCCCAAACGCTAGATTGAGCCTGTTGGGTTTTAGAAATCTGTCTAACCTAAATCTTTTGCTTTCTTTATGTCTGTGTTTCATTGGTTGGATGTTGGAACAAATATGGTGGAGTACCTCCATCAGGTTGAGATGTCATGGCTTTACCCCTACATCCTGTTGCTTTTATATACCGTTAAAAAAACTCTAATTATAGTTTTCTGCTAATATACACTTGAATTAGAAGTAATAATATCAAAAATGTTACATTTTTGAATGCCTAATGTATTAACATAACCATTAATTGTAAATTTTATTTTATTGTTGTTCAAGCTCTTTTGTAAACTTAAAACGTAAATGTTTTAAAATGAATTTAAATGTTGTAATGATTTCATGTATTAATATTAAAAACATAAAGACATGATATTCAATGAATCTCTTCATTTGGCTCTGTAAAGTTTTTATACATAACATTTAATACATTACCGACATTACAGTATGGTTTTCTGTAAAGCTGCTTTGAAACTATGTGTATTGTGAAAAGTTCTATAATATTATTAATGACTTAAGAAAAAAACAGAATTATTCTTCTAAAATAAAGAAAGTACCATGTTGACACCTTTGTTTATAATGTGATTTATTTTCCAAAACTAAAAAATGAAGCCAGAATTCAGGTAAAAAGTTAACAGTCTTTGTGTTGTGTATCACAGCAACCCACCATTGTTTTGAAGTGTATTAACCTGTATCTACTACAGCCCACTACATTTGTTCATCACAAGCCAAAGTTTGATTCATTTAATAACTCTAAGCTGATAACCAGTTTTGCTGCCACTTCAGACAAAGTCTCCAAGAAGTTCCAGTCTCTGCACTCCAGATGCCCCACGCATTATAAAAAGTGAAAATAATCTCTGAGCAGAATAGACCATAACAGTAATTTGTTGTCTCACTATGTCCAACGAATGACAAAAAGTGATTTGAACCATGATAGAGTGTCAGTAAGCCAGTACCCTGTGGGCTTCTAAACAACAGGATTTGAAAGCTCTCTTTGAAACCAGAAAACAATGATGCTTTTGCAACCACTTGCTCTCATGAGAACCTCTTATAAGAAACACATTTTGCAAGGCAAACAAATACTGGAACCTCAACACAATCACAAGCCTGTTCTACTGGGCTGCCAAAACAATCTGTTAATTAAGGCAAGTTACGGTAAACCACTGGATCAATCTATCAAAGGTCTGCTAGTCCCTCAGGCATGTGACCATGACACATCAAGAAGTGATAACAGGATCTAACTGCCAGTTAGCAGATTCAAGACAATAGACTCTGAGTCTGAACCTGCATGAAGTGCCCACAAGAATTCAGCAGTACATGTACTTCAATTTGAACATTTTCAACATGTTCTGAGAAGCATACTAAATATCCTTTGAAAGGGATCCAAACCAAAAAGCTGTTTATTGCAAAGACACGATAAATAGCCTGAAAAAGGACATGCCCTAACCTCAAAAACACACGCTGGAGTGCCCAGTAACAACAGTTCATGGGACAGCAGTACAGTTTGTCAAAACTAAGATTAATCTCACATATTAAAGGCTTAAGTCTTCTTATTGATCCTTTTTAAAGATGTTTGGATCTGCTTGTGTTTTGAAACAGTCTTATCTTATCTGAGCTCTCGCTAACAGGTTTGACTCTGATCTTGTGTTTTCTTTGAACTCCTGATCTTTCTTGCCACAGTGTGCTGTGCACATATCTGTAACCTGTTGGTTCAATGGCTACACTCAATCAATGTCATTTGACATATTCCAGTGCATGCTACCCTTGCGTGGTGATTTATGTTTGTTAAGAGTAACAAGGAATCCTGGTGCAACACACTCTGGGATATTGTGTTAGTCCATGCAAGAAGTCATTACCAAAAATCATATGATGGGAAACTGCTGGATTTTTTAAACTCTGGTTGAGATCATGGCATGACTGCTGGGATAACTGGTCAACACTTAGATATGGTGCTGTTGAGCTGGCTGGCAGCTACTTAAACAACAAATATGTGTATTGAGCTTCAGACGACTTGGAGAAAGATATGACCACCAGCCTTAGCAAGCTATGTCTGTATACGTGTCTGAACAAATGGCAACTACATCAGTAGTTCTAAAAAAAATATGCTTCTGAATCCAGATTTTATAGGTGGGAATCCAACACAATACAACATTTTTAATCCATTTTTAATGTAGTCTGGGTCATATTTTCTTTGGCCTTGTGTAGTTTTGTAGATGCATTTTGAGAATGAGAGCATTTCACACAACCTGTTCATGTTGACACCTGTCTAATTTGATGAGCTTCTACAAAGAGACTAAGCCAAAATATATAGAGTTTAATTGTGACGATAGTAAAAGATGTGGGAAGCATTTATCTCCTCCCTTATAATAATTGATGATTTGCTATCCTAAATACACAATTATATGTTAATTGCATGCTTTTTGCATTTAGCATTGTATTCCCCTGCTGTCTGTGACCCTATCAGATCTGCAACATATTTTTGGGTCACGATCCACCATTGAAAACCACTGACTTACTTGAAGTACATGGTAAACTTCAGAGGTGGGAGCAAATCTCACATGTTAACCATCAAGTCTCGAGTGCAGTGCAGACAAATCAAGCAAGTTTTAAAATAAAGAGAGGTAAATTTTTTAAATAAATATTTATTTTTGCTCAGATATACACTACCGTTCAAAAGTTTGGGGTCACTTACTCATTCTTTATTTATTTATTTATTTCACATTTTAGAATAATAGTAGTCAGCAAAAGTATGGAATAATAGAAATGGAAATATGGGAACTATTTTGTGACCAAAAAATCCAAAATAAATCCAAAACTATGTAATATTTTAGCATCTTCAAAGTAGTCACCCTTTGCCTAGATTTTGCAGACATGTACTCGTGACATTTTCTCAACCAACTTCTTGAGGAATCACCCCGGGATGCTTTTTAAACAGTATTGAAGGAGTTCCCATCTATGTTGGGCACTTATTGGCTTCTTTTCTTCATATTTTGATCCAAGTCATCCATTTCAAAAACTTTTTTTTTTTTAGGAAATTTTAGATTTGTAATTAAATAAATGTATATGTTTTGGCAGAATAATATTTTGTCTACAAAGTTAATTTCAAACTTTTAAGCATACACCTTCAGATCAAAAGATTTTTAAGATCATGAGAAACATTTCAGACAAGTGACCCCAAACTTTTGAACGGTAGTGTACATATCTTTACATTAATTTTTTTTATGTGAATCATATAACAGTAATGTGTTATACAATATAACATATATATTAGTAAATTGGGTTAATGAACATGCGCAGTATTTTTATTGTGGGCACTTAAAAAAACTGTGAATACTTCTAGATAAAATTCAAATTGTTTAGATTTTTTTAATTAATCGGTTAAAATGTATAACACTGTGTGTATGCTGTGTAAAAATGCAGTCAGATTTTCACATTGATCTAACAAAAAATGGCAGATGGGCTGAATGAAAATGTAAATTCGCTCTCTGACAGTAGGTGGGTTGTGAGCGCAGCGTTAACTGTGCAGACGCAGATCAGTGGTGCTGGCGGACCTTCATTTTTGGATAATTGATGTTGCAATATTTTTTAAAAACTTTTCATTACTGTTTATAATATGTTATTGCAAATAAAATAATAATAATTTAAAACATTCAAGTCAAGTCTCGAGTCACTGGTTCTCAAGTAATTTTCTTAATTTAGTCAAGCAAATCACAAGTCCTTAAATTTGCGACTTGAGTCAAGTCATGTAACTCCAGTAACATCCTAACCCCCACCTCTGGTAAACTTATTAGCAGGCTGTATAAAATGCTTGAAACAAACACTGGCATAGAAACATTTGGTATTGTGGTAATAGTTGTTGGTTTTATTTTGGCCAAAGCGTTACCAGTGTGTAGAAGCCACAGAGAAGTTCATCTTTAAAGATCAGGCTGAATAATTTCACTAACTCAAATACTCAATGGTGTTTGCCAGTCTCAGCAAACTCAAGGTGAAATCTGCAGACAGCATAAATAATCACTTGAGTTTAATTGAGGCTTGAGTTATCTTTAGTGCCAGCACTATGAATTTGATGGTTTACAAATATGTTATACGTGTCCTCAGGCACATTCAGAGTTCAGTGTAGTTCATTTGTGGTGATGCCCTCAATTTTGCTCTCACATGATTTCCTCGGCTGAATGCTGATCATTGTGACGATGGAGCAAATGATCATTGAGTATCAGCAATTCAGGAGGGTGAGAACATAGTTCTGGATGAAACACATCTCTCTTTCGTGAGCACTTAAAGGAATGGTTGACCCAAAAATTATAATTCTCTCATCGTTTACTGACCCTTATGCTGTCTCAAACTCATTTGACTTTTTTCCTCTGTAGGGAATAAAACATATTTTAAATAAATTTTTAAGGAGGTATGATGTGTTTATATACTGGCATCCAAAAGTTTGGAATAATGTACAGATTTTGCTTTTATGGAAAGAAATTGGTACTTTTATACACCAAAGTGGCATTCAACTGATCACAATATATAGTCAGGACATTAATAACATGAAAATGTATTATTACAATTTGAAAAAAAAAGTTCAGAACTTCTTAAAACTACTTCAAAGAGTTCCCATCAAAATATCCTCCACATGCAGCAATGACAGCTTTGCAGATCCTTGTTATTCTAACTGTCAGTTTGTCCAGATACTCTGTGATATTTCACCCCACACTTCCTGTAGCACTTGCCATAGATGTGACTGTGTTGTTGGGCACTTCTCACACTCCTTACAGTCTAACTGATCCCACAAAAACTCAATGGGGTTCAGATCCATAACACTCTTTTTAATTATCTGTTTAATTATCTCTTTTTATTATATGTTGTGTTTATTTGCCCACTCAAACCTTTTCTTTTTGTTTTTCTGTTTCAAAAGTGGCCGATGTTGAGGCAATATTGAGATGTGGAAGTACACGTCCTTCAGGTCTACCACTGCGAACCAATCCAGATGCCGGATGCAAGTTAAGATGTGTTTTTGCGTGAGCATTTTGAATGGGAGTTTGTGCAAAGCCCGGTTGAAAACTTGCAAGTCCAAGATCGGTCGTAAGCCACCGCCTTTCTTGGGTATGATGAAGAAAAGGGCTGTAGAAACCCATCTTCATCTCGGTTGGAGGGACAGGCTCTATTGCATCTTTGAGTAAGAGGGTCCTGATTTCTGCATGCAGGGAATTGGCATGTTCGCCGTGTACTGCGGTAAAGCGGGGGTGGGGGCCTGGCAAACTGAATTGCGTAACCGAATCGGATGGTACTGGCCAGCCAGCGTGACGAGTTGGGAAGTGAAAGCCATGCATCCAAGCTCTGTGCTAGGGGCACTAACAGGCCGATTATTTTTTATGTACCCGGCAGGGCGGAGCAGCGGGGCAGAGAAGGTAGTATGCGCATCGAGAGGCAAAGGTGCGTCACGAGGCTCTGGTGCTGAGAAAAGGCTCGAAACACTTACGGTCTGTGAGACGGTGGGTGTGCACTTCCTGTGGGGTGCTCGAAGCAGGGGCTGAGAGCTGGGCTCGGGTTGAGATGGATCTGCGCCTTTCTTAGCAGCAGGTGGATGCCCTCCGAGCATGGCCGTGGCAGGGCAGGATGTGTGAGCCCTGTCTCCAAGTGACGACATCGTTTTACAGGCCTTGGAGGGGAGCACAGGGCCCGCCAGGTGGTGGCATTCTTGGGCATCGGTGGATTGCAACCGCCCTATCCACCTGGGGAATCGCTGTGTACCTGTGGACCGCTCCGCCGTCGAGGGTAGTGAGTGCGGATGAGCGAGGGGCTTTGTGACGAGTGGAGAGGGGTGCTCTCCATGCAGTTGTCAGCTCATCATGCACCGGGGGGGCATGGCTGTGTGCAGCGCGCAGACACAAGGAACCAATAATCCAGCCACGATGGCTGTGGGGAGGACGGAGGGTTCCAGTCCAACCCCATGCTGGCGGCGGCCTGGGCAAGCATGTCGGATATCTGGACATCAGCCTCAGCCTGGGCGTGCTGGTCTGAAGGCGGCAGCCCAGACGAGTTAGCCGCATCAGATGCCGGACCGCTTTCCGATGGAGCGGCGAGCTCATCCAGCTCGGGGGGCTCCAGAGCATAGGCAGGCTGGCTGTGAGGTGAGCCGCTGTTGCCTCAAGCCCAGACGGAAGTCAACAAGCATGCCGGGGGGTTTGTGGTTTGCGGGGGGTGTAACCGATGAAACTGAGCCCATTGCCATCCCCAGACCGCCTCCATCACTAGCTGCGTCGTCCTCAATACCGTGGGAAGAAGGAGCGATGCGGAGGGCGGCTGGAGTGGTGTTCCTTCGGTTGAAAGAAAGCCGCGACTGCAACGTTGCCATAGTCATGTTCTTGCAGTGAAATTTCTCTTTTAATCTGTGCTGTCAAAGCTCCCAGGGGCAAAGCTGATTCTCGTGCAGAGAATGAGAAAGCCGCTGATATGCGCCATAGATACAACAGCATACGCTGATGCCAGAGATGAAGAGGAAACGTCTCGGGTTACATGTGTAACCCTTGTTCCCTGAAAAAAGTGGAACGAGATGCTGTAGCAAGAACATCTAAACCACAAAATTGATGAATGTATGCAGAGAGGACCAGCCTGCCGCATCAAGACTTGCTTATACATGAGCTTCAGATGTCGACTCAGGGGCGTAAGAGCCCGGAGTAACATGAACATCCAAACCATAGAGCCTGAAGAATGTATGCAGAGAGGACCAGCCTGCCACATCACAAACTTGTTCAGGCATTAAAGATTTAAGCCATAAGATCTGAGAATGTGTGCGGAGAGGACCAGCCTGCCGCATCACAAACTTGTAGAGACATGAGATTGAGATGTCGACTCAAGGACGTAAGAGCCCGGAGTAGCATTAACTATAAAATCTGATGAATGTGTGCGGAGAGGACCAGCCTGCCGCATCACAAACTTGCTGCAGAGGGACCCCTCTAGCCAAGGCTTTAGAGGAGGCAACCCCTCTGGTGGAGTGAGCCCTGACACCTACTGGTGAAGCTTGACCGCGCACCTCATAGGACAGGGCAATAGCATCCTTCACCCAATGCGACATAGTCTGTTTGGTAGCGGCCACCCCCTGTTGCGGGCCCCAAAGCAGACAAATAATTGCCCTGACTTACGCCACTGGCTAGTGCGGTGGACATAAGTCTGAAGGGCACAGACTGGGCAGAGTCCGTGAAGTCTTTCTTGCTCCAGCAGTTAAAAACAGCAGGGAGCAGAAGGCTTCCAGAGTGACAGGATGTAGTGTCGAAAAAAGCACCTTAGGGAGGTAGTCAGGATGCGGATGCAGAATAGCTTTGGCCATACCTGGGGCAAACTCTAAACAGGCCGGCAAAAAGAGACAGAGACTGTAGGTACCCAAGTCTCCTTAGAGACATAATTGCCATAAGAAAAACCATCTTGAGAGTCAGAAGTCTGCCAGACGCTGACTCTAGAGGTTAAAAAAGGGGTCTCAACCAGACCCTCAAGGACTACTGCTAAGTCCTATGAAGAGGTACTTCGCATGGCTCCCGAATGAAGCACACGAGTAGAGGATGCCTCTTAAATGGCACCCCTTCCATCAAGGCGTGCCAAGCCGAAATGGAGGCCACATAGAACCTGGAAGTTGGGGGGCATGTGCCTGCTGACAGTTCTTCCTACAGAAAATCCAGAACTGAAGCGAACTGGCAAATAGCGGTTCTGCAATATGAACTTAGTAGAGGGAAACGCATACAGACGCATTCTGAGCCATGCATGCGCCACCACGTTCAACCCCCCTGGGGGGGGGGGGGGGACTGGGTGACTCAGAGAGAAGTAGAGGAGACATTGCGCAGTTCATAGAGGCGAAGAGGTCCTCTTCTGCCCTTTAAAATCTACCCAGATCTTCTCCAAGTGGAGGGAGTCCTAGCACTTAAAATGTCCTTGATAACCTCAGGAGAAAGCCCTGTGCACCTCAGTTGGTACCCAACAGGGACCAAGCATGAAAGGTTCCACAATTCGGGTCGGGGATGAAATACAGTCCCCTGTGCCTGAGAAAGAAGGTCCTTCCTGTTCCTGAGGGGAGAATTTAACTCCGAGAACCATACTCTGTTCAGCCAGCATGGCGCTATCAGAAGGAGGCAAGACCCTTGCTGGTGAACCTTGCCAAGACTCCCGGGAGCAGAAAAACCGGGGGGAAAAAACACATACAGACGCATTCAGGGTCATGTATGTGCCTTTAAGTCCAGACCCAAGGGGGCTGGGTGACTAAGGGAGAAGTAGAGGAGACATTGCGCTATCATAGAGGCGAAAAGGTCCTCTTCTGCCCTGTGAAATCTCACCCAGATTTGTTCACTACTTCAAGAGTAAATCTGCTCCCACACACACGGGCATCCAGGGACGAAACTGTCCTGAGTGACAAGGAGGATCCAACGTGGCAGAAATTCAGCTGACATGAACGTGGATCCCCCGATGGTTTACTTAAGAGGCTACCGCTGTATTGCCCACCCGCACCAAGACATGGCAGCCTCAGGAGGAAGTATTTCAGGGCCAGAAATACAGCCATCAGCTCGAGACAGTTACTGTGACAACCGAACTGACGACCCACCTATCCCTTTAAGCCGGACGACCTTAAGGCCGCTACTCAGTCCGTCAGGGAGGCATCTGTCGTTAGCAGCCTGTGACGACAAGACACACCTAGAGTGGGACCCAAGGTAAGAACCAGGGTCTGAACCATATAGATAGGGAACGAAGCACGTGGCGCATAACCCTTATTTGCCTTAGGGGACCGGCCCTCGGATGAAACCCCCAGGCTTCTAGCCACAGCTGAAGCGGTCTCATGTGCAGAAGGTCCAAAGGGATCACCACGGACACCAACGCTATGAGACCTAGTATTCAATGTTACTCGAGATCATTACGCAGGCTGTGGCCAGACTACAGCTAGACTGGCCACGCGAACAAGAGACCCTCCCCCAAACGCTCCAAACCAGAAGACAAATTTCTGTCTGGTGGCCAAAATAATTAAATAAATAAAAGAGGGAATGGAACTCTATATCAGTATCTTCCTTTCTTCTATGACCTCCATAACAAGTATTTTCTTTATGGAGGAAATTTATACTGCCCATGTCTTCGTGCCCTCGACATTGGTGTATTCAACTATCGTGGGTGCTGAAGCTCGGGGGTATTCGGTGATGCCGCCGAGAGAGACACCTGCGGGTTTTCTCTCGCCTGGCTCGGCATCATTGCTAAAGCGACCTACTCTCCCCACAAAGCTGTGCAGGACCACCTCCACGCTTGTGGGGAAAGCTTATCAGGCAGCAGGTCAGGCTGGTGTTGCCCTGCACACTATGGCAGTGTTACAAGCGCACTAGGCTAAATCTGTTGAAGGACCTGAGTGTGGGCACCTCACTCAGGGGGAGGGGCCGTCGGCCACCCAGCCCTGCCCCGGTCCATCTAGACGGGAGGCTCTAAAACAAAATGTGGCGAGTCGTGCTCCCCCTCGTAAAGACTGGGGTTCAGTTCATCACCCTCAGCAGCCCCCAATGCAAGACCTCAGGGGTGTGATTTCTTAGCAAAATAAACCCTGACGGTCTTGTACCCAGCCTTGTGGGGGTAGTTCCCCTCGGGACGGGGCGCATGTATCATCCACTTCGGCCCTCCCGATACCCTCACGAAACCTCTTCACTCCCGCCGCCTGGTGTTTCAGGTGATAGAGGCTTCCAACAAAGAGTTGGGTGTACCGTTGCTTCCTGCCATGATCCGGGATGCGGAACACTCAACATCCCCTCAACAGGAAGTGTCAGAATTAATACCCAGGTATTTCTATGTGGGTTCTAGAAACAGTAGAAAGAGGCTACAGAATTCAATTTGCTCGCCGTCCTCCGCGTTTCAACGGCGTGGTTCCCACTACCGTGAAACCGGGACAGGCATGTCTACTGTGGAAAGAACTGCAAAATCTCTTGGTCAAAGGGGCCATAGAACATGTTCCCCTTCCAGAGAAAGAGTCAGGCTATTACAGCAGATACTTCCAGGTTCCCAAGAAGGGTGGGGGTTGAGTCCGATTCTAAATCTTCGAGGCTTGAACCGCTCGGTCAGGGTGTTCAAGTCCTAGATGCTGACTAACAAGACGATCGTGTCACAAGCCCAACATCACGTTTGGCTGGTCACCATCGATCTCATGGACACATATCTTCTTATAGGCGCTATACAAGCTAGAACCGCCACTGATGCATACAACATACATACACATATATACATACATTTACATTTATGCATTTGGCAGATGCTTTTATCCAAAGCGACTTACAGAGCCCTTATTACAGAGACAATACCTCCGGATCAACCTGGAGTTAAGTGCCTTGCTCAAGGACACAATGGTGGTGGCTGTGGGGATCGAACCAGCGACCTTCTGATTACAAGTTATGCATTTAGTCCACTATGCCACCCCCACTCCATACGTATGTACGTAACTATAATAAGCACACAAATGTGCAAAAGATTTGGTGTTAAGTAGCAAACTGTCAGTAAATGAGGTAGTAAATTGAATTGTTCAAAGTAGTAATGGAAATATCCATGATGTTCAGTATATGTGTATAGGCAGGAAAGTTGATGCCATGGAGTATTTTGAGATTAATAGTCTAGATGTTGTTTAGTGCTCTCCTCTGGCAGTGTCTTCATTCAGTATCTGGACTGTTTCAGCTTGCGCAATAACGTCTGCTTTTGGACATAACACATAGAAGCGCATCTTTAAAAAGTTAAGCATTAGCCAAATCTGGCCTGGAACAAATTGTTCTCTTAGGTCGTTATTTTAAATACATCTACATAAAGCTAGGCAAAGTCACTAGATATATATGCTCTGGATGTGCCAGGTCCAGGTACACATTATAAGTCAGGTCAATAGACTTTTAAGCCTTTCGATCAGTCGCCAAGGGACACCTAGCTTTGTGTTTATGTGGTATGCATTTGTACAGCTTCCCTGCTTTGTCGGAGATCGTATGGATGCCCGTTTGTGCAGCAGCATGTCCTACATGCTCGATGTAGCATGTCTTGCATTTTGTGTAATTGTGCAGCAGCAGCAGCATGTCCACATCCATACTACAGCAGCATATCATACCCACATTAACATGCTAAATCTTTCAGAGAGTTAGCATGACAGAAATGGCTTCTGCTTGTATTACTCTCATTTGTAAATCACTGTGCATAAATGTATTAAATAAATACTTGTAAATAGTTTAAAATGCATACAACTAATCTTTCATCTTGTGTAAATTTGCTCTGTAGATGATAATAATAATAATACAACGAAGTGACAAAAGTTACCATTCAGTTTGTTTTGATTTAGGTTAATCTTAGCAAACAGACTACAGCTCACCTACCAGGAAGATTTCACTTCCAAACCCTCCAGTACTACTATATTACACTGACAGACAGTCACTGAACTGCAGAAAGAAGCAACTCAATCAGCAAATACACACGCACACAGCTCCCCTGCTTAATTTAATAGAGTGCGATGGCTAGCTTGATTAATAAAGCCAGCTATTGACTTCTAATTGGCGCCGCTTGGCTCTGCTAATTTCCTGGGACGGAATTACACTAATGCAGTTGGCTTGATGGAGTACTTATAGCCAACTCCCACGAGAAAGAGACAGCCATATGAACCTGAGAGAGAGAGGGCAGGCATGTTGTTTCATTACACAGTATTTTCCCTGTTGGCCAGCACGAAATGTCATACCACAGTATTGCTTACAGCGCAGGATCCCACAAACAGCCACGCTGTAACACTATACACCTGTCTACACGCTAATGAATTCTCCCCAAATTGTTCACCTCTGTGGTCATGGATGATCAGCTACTGCTACTGCATCCTGGATTGATCAAATTAGCCAAACACACATGGCTGAACCGCAGCTACATGCTAAACTAACTTAAATCTGACAGGTGTCATTTTTCAATCTAAAAATTCTTCAGTCCCAGCACAATATGCAGAAACATCTATAAGTAAACCATTTGTATGTCAACTGCCTAAAAAGGTGTAAACACTGTGTCTGTGCCCTCCTCGACAATGAGAAAAGTTAATGTCTTTGACATATTTTAGGTTGAGAAACCTTTGTTGTTTGCGACAGAGATTTGTTAGCAGTTTCTCATTTGACGTTACTCAGATTTTATCTCGGAATAAACCACTACCTCCAGTATTCAAAATTTACTTTGTAAATATAAATGTACAGCCTTGCGAAGTACTAACCATGAACTAATCTAAAGTGGTACATTATTTCAACCTTGTCACAGCAAGTTTGGAATTCATATAATTCAAACAGATAACTGGAACTATTTCTCATTTCAGTGTTTTATAAATCATTCAAAATTGAGAAATAAATATTAAAAACAAATTAGCTTTCTGTTTTTAAAACGTTTTGTATCTACCATGTTGCATTCAAAATGCTTTGGAGTTGAATGTTATGTGGTTGAAGATCAGTGCAAAAATGGTAAATAACTGATGGCAAATATATTTAGTACATTTTATATTTAACCTTTTAATGTTTACTATCACAAGATATCTATTTGTTTGTTTATTACAACACAAGACTGCTATATAAAAGACTATTATTTCACATTGATTTTCTGTGTGACAGAATTGGTGAACAGAAAAGGGTGAATTATCAGTATTCCACATGCATGTACACATACATATTATAAATGCTATTTCTTACTCAAGGTGGCGCTGATGTTTGATTTACATTTGACAATACTAGCTGACGGAGAAACAACATTGAAGCAAACTATAGCAAGTGTAACATATGAACAGTATTACTATTGTCATTTGGGTGAAATTATGAAAGTTGTGCATCTGTTTAGACTCAACGTGTGCCTTAGAAAATACATACGTGCAGTTTATGTGTAGATTATGTGTAGATTATGTGTTATGTGTATCTCAATGACAGCCAGTTGCGTCACTTTAAGTGTGGAAGTTACACATCCTGTTCTATATTTGTTGCATTATCTCTTTGATTTATGAAAAATAAAACATCATAATACATCAGAATATATTCTACTCTATTATATATAATTGTCTTGAGAATGTTTTAAAAATTTGACACTATCTTATCTAGATAGATAGATAGATAGACAGACAGACAGACAGACAGACAGACAGACAGACAGACAGACAGACTGACTGACTGACTGACTGATAGATGATGGATGGATTGATGGATGGATGGATGAATGTGTTGTAACACTCCTCTATTTATTAAAATAGGAAGTATTAACACACTCAAAGGGATCGGTGCTGCTCTTAAGTGATTCGTAATATGGAGGAAGAATCTCACTCAAACACAGATGTTTAACAATAAACCCAAGTGTATTTAAGAGATCACAGATATATACAAACATATAATGGAACAACGCTGACAAGACAGTGATATGTATATATATATATAAATATATATGTTGAGGTGGGAATGTCAGGTAGGTATGTAAAAAAGTCTTGTTATCCAGAGTGCATGCACAAACAAACAATGTTAGATCGGTCTCACCGGTGTATGTTCAAGCCGTGAGCAGGATCAGTGCGGTAAAGTGACTGTTATAAGTCCACAGAGTTGAGTAATCCAAACAAGGGTTATCTGGTCGTACTCTTCCAAGGAACGGCATATAATGCTCCAAAAAACAGCCAGCAAAAAGGATAATCCACGCGGATACAATGGTAGTTGAGAGTGAGGAGCAGCTCTGGATAACGAGACTCTTTACATACCTACCTGACATTCCCACCTCAACATATATATTTATATATATATACATATCACTGTCTTGTCAGCGTTGTTCCATTATGTTTGTATATATCTGTGATCTCTTAAATACACTTGGGTTTATTGTTAAACATCTGTGTTTGAGTGAGATTCTTCCTCCATATTACGAATCACTTAAGAGCAGCACCGATCCCTTTGAGTGTGTTAATACTTCCTATTTTAATAAATAGAGGAGTGTTACATAGTGCTGTTTCTGTTTTGTTAAATAGTGATTCTGGTGTTTATAAAATGGAGGAAGAAGCATATATAAATGGAATCGAAATATACATGCTGATATCATGCATATGGATGTGACTAATTTAAGAGGTAGCACTGATGAAGCCCTAGTGGCTGATTTCACAGCAGGCCCATTTGTTACCAGATGTAACCCTGCTGCTGAAATAACATCTATGCTGAGTTCCATGTATATTTCTGATGATGAAAAAACTGATGATGAGGATGATGAAAAAGAGGTATTGAATGTAAATGTTGTACAAACAATGCAATCTGAGATTGACAAGCTAAAGGTGGATTTATTGGCTCTTAGTGCAAAAGTACAAAATAATGAACAGGAGGTAATACAGTCCGTAGATAGTTCTCTTAATAGAGAAACCAGTTTCCGGGAGGCAGTGAACGCTAGCTTGGCGGATTTAGAAGATCATTTCCAAGGGTCTATAGAGAAATTGGAGAGAGCCGTGGTTGACTGTTTTCTGAGGAGAGATGCAAGATGGGAAAGTCAAATGAAAAAGTTAAGATTCACCAGTACCCCATCTCGTTCTCAAATACAGACTTTTGACCCCGTTCCTTCCTATTCTACTGTTAAAGAGGTGAGAACTCCCATTCCAGCAGCGAGAGTTAAAACCCCACCTGCCACTAGGATCAACGCTACCTATGATGTCACTTCTGGAGCTCCACTAACGAACATGGCTCACCCCTCACTTATGTCCAGTATCTCGTCTTTCTGTGGGAGACCCCAAATACGACTCGAATTTCCTTCCTTTGGGGAATCATGTGAGACATCTGATGTGCTCCAGTTCATTGAACAATGTGAAAACTTCCTGGACATCAGACATCTTCCTAGCGTGGAGCTCGTTGGAATTCTGAGTACAGTACTCAAAGGACCTGCACAGAGCTGGTGGAAGGCTGAAAAGGCAAAGGTAACTAATTGGAAATCTTTCAAGGATGCTTTTATGTCTGCTTTTCTCCCAGAGGATTACCTTACCGAAGTGGAGGATAAGTTAAGAGCCCTGGTTCAACAACCCTGTCAGCGGTTGAGAGATTTCGCCTACGATTACTGAGCCCTCTGCCTAAAATGGAAGCCAGCTATCACTGAAGAGGAAATGGTGAGCCGAATCCTTAATAACATCAACCCAAGGGTTGCGGGCTGTCTGAGAGGGACGGTGAAGTCTGTGGAACAACTGGTGAAGGTAGGATCCATGGTAGAGAAAGACTGGATGGGAGCAAAAGATTACTGGCAGAAAGTGGGCAATTTGAACAGTAAAGAAAAGGCGACTAAAAGACCTCCTGAACGGAATACCTCTAAAAGTCTAGCAGGATTATCCATTGCACAACCCCATCCTATAACATCCCTTCTAGTAGTGCCTCTAACGATAAAAGGACAAGAGGTGAAGGCAGTGCTGGATACTGGGAGCACTTACACCCTTATTCAGGAGAACCTGTGGAGACAGTTAGGAGGGGAAGCGACACCTGACCCCCCAGTCCCTCTTCAATGGTTCATTATGGCTGATGGAAAAATGCACCAGGCGATTAGTAAGAAAACAGTCTGTTATGAGTGGCATGACAAGGTATGCAGGCTGGATTCCTATATAATGAAGGATGCTCACCTGGCCTTTCCCCTTATAGCTGGTCTGGATTTCCTAAGAGCCACTGAAGCCATAGTGGATGTAGGACAAGGGAGATATGGACTGAAAATGGGCAAAGGATATATTTATCATCAATTCCTTACTGCACTTATAAATCCTGTGCTGTCTACTAGTACGATGGGTGAAAGAGTATGCTCCACTGCTGCTGTGAGTCTCTATTACGCCTTACCGCCAACCTGGGATCCCCCAATCTACGACGTACACACACAAGTTGCTCCCATCTGGGACTCCGACAATCAGGAGGAATTACGGAGGCTGATGGATAATTGGCCTCATACTACCTCCAAAGTCCTAGGCAAAACATCTGTGGAACAACACAAAATCTTACTATCTGACGAAATGCCTATGAGATCCAGAGCTTATAGGGTTTCACCTTTCAAGAAGAAGATTATTGATGATCAAGTGGAACAAATGCTAAAAGACAACATCATCGAACCTTCCGTCTCTCCATGGTCATCACCGGTAGTCCTGGTCCCCAAACCTGATGGTTCTTACAGGTTCTGTGTGGACTATAGGAAGCTTAATAGTATGACCATACCTGACGCATATCCAATGCCTATCATCCATGACATCTTGGAATCCATGGAAGGCGCCTCCTGGTTCAGTACATTGGATTTGCAGTCTGGATACTGGCAGGTCGAAATGGAGGAAAGGAGTAAAAACAAAACCGCTTTCATCACCTCCCAAGGACTATTCCAATTCCGCTCCATGCCATATGGATTACGGAATGCGGCAGCCACCTTCCAGAGGCTGATGGAGAAGGTCCTAGCAGAACTGAGAGGGAAGTTTTTTTTTTTTACATTGATGACATTATAATCTATTCACAAACTTTAACGGAACACGTCCAACATCTGAACACCATTCTGCAACGCCTTTGCCAAGCATCGCTTACCCTGAACATGAACAAGTGTCACTTCTTTAAAAAACAGTTAAAGTTCCTGGGACACATAGTCTCAGAGAGAGGAGTGGAGGTCGATCAGGAAAAGACCCGGGCGATAGCTGAATATCCTCAGCCCAAAGATATTAAAGCCCTCCAACGCTTCTTGGGATTAGCAGGATGGTACCACAAGTTCATTCCCCACTTTGCCGACATCACAGCTCCGTTAAACAACTTAAAAAAGAGAGGAGTAAAATGGGATTGGACTCCTGAGTGCCAGACAGGTTTTGAAAACATCAAGACAATATTACAAGACCCACCTGTATTGATGCAACCTGACCTCAACCAACCTTTCCAAGTACACACTGATGCCAGTGATGTGGGCTTAGGAGCTATCATTACCCAACTAACCCCTGAGGGGGAAAGAGTGATATCTTACGCATCACAAACTTTACGTGGACCAGAGTTAAACTATTCAACATCTGAAAAGGAGTGTCTGGCTGTAGTCTGGGCGGTGGAAAAATGGAGGCATTACCTTGAAGGGAGACAGTTTGACATTTATAGCGATCATGCTGCCTTAACCTGGGCCTTCAATAGCCCTAAAACCTCCTCTCGGCTGACCCGATGGACCCTTAGGCTGCAGCAGTTCAGCTTCAAAGTCCATCACAGGAGAGGATGTCTAAACCTGGGGCCAGACGCCTTGTCACGAGTCTGTGAATCTGAGGAGAGAGAAAGGGTGCACTGTATGGCCATAACAACAACGACAAAATGTGCGTCTGACATACCCAACACATTAGATGAAATCGCTCAAGCCCAAAGTAGTGACAATGCAGTGTCTCTTCTACAAATGTCACAAAAAGCCAGAAAGGTTCAAGATCACCAAATTACCTTTGAGGTCCACCAGGGGGTGGTATATCGCCGGGTGCCTGTCAAGAATAACGGAGATAAATTCCAACTGGTTGTTCCTCAGGCATTAATACCTGGATTCTTACACTACGTACACGATAACCCTCTGGGAGGACATCTGGGACGTATGAAAACCTTACTGAGGCTCTTGGAGGTGGCGTGGTGGCCCACGGTACGTAAAGACGTCTGGCAATACGTCAAAGGATGCTCTACCTGTCAGAAATACAAACATGACAATACAAAACCCAGCGGATTCTTACAGCACACTCAAGTGGCAGAACCAGGTCACACTTGGGGGATGGATTTCATGGGACCTTTCCCAGTCAGTAAGAAACAAAACACTTACCTACTGGTGCTAGTGGATTATTACACCAAATGGGTAGAGTTGTTCCCCCTTAGAGACAGTAAGACCCCTAAGATCGTCAAAATTCTCAGAGAAGAGATCTTTACACGATGGGGGGTGCCGAAGTACATCATATCTGACCGGGGAGCCCAATTCACTTCCAATATGTTGTCAGAGCTCTGCAAAACCTGGGGAAGTGTCCAAAAACTTACTACCAGCTATCACCCGCAGACCAACCTGACGGAAAGAATTAACAGGACATTAAAAACGATGATTGCGTCATATGTGGGACACCATCACAAGAAATGGGACCAGTGGTTACCTGAGTTAAGATTTGCCATCAACACAGCATATCAAGAAACTACCGGTAGAACACCTGCTGAGTTAATGATGGGCAGACAGCTGCAGGGTCCACTAGAGAGGTTGATCCTCAAACCCCCCACACCGGACCAAACATCGTATAACCAAATTGAACGACAAAAGATCATGGCGGAGGAAGTAAAGCTGCGAGTAGGAGTGCAACACGCTAGACAAGCTAGATACTACAATGCCCGACGGAAGGATGTACAATTCCAGCCGGGAGATCTAGTCTGGATAAAAACTCACCCTCTCTCATCTTCTTCCAATAAATACTCTGCCAAGCTAGCGCCCAAGTGGGAGGGACCGGCTGAAATAATAAGGAAAATGGGGCCAATAAATTACACAGTTGGCTGGGGTGACCCATATAAAACAGACATTATAAATGTGGTGAATCTGAAACGTTGGTACGGACGATCTCCTCCTATGCCGAAGGCTGGGGGGGGGGATTTATGTAACGTTGCCACATAAGGCAAAGCACCTCCCTGTATAATGCTTATTGACTAAATTGTTGGTTTGTCAATTATTCTATTGCTTTGCCTGGTAAGCTGTATTTTACCCTGACGAATGTGATATTGACGCCCCCATACATGTTCTCGCGATCACTTCCCGTGAGATCTCGTCACGGGATGACGCAACATGTAAACAGGAAGGACTAGTATTTTGAATAAAAGAGACCGATATGCCGGTCATCTAGAGAGCTGCTCCTCACTCTCAACTACCATTGTATCCGCGTGGATTATCCTTTTTGCTGGCTGTTTTTTGGAGCATTATATGCCGTTCCTTGGAAGAGTACTACCAAATAACGCTTGTTTGGATTACTCAACTCTGTGGACTTATAACAGTCACTTTACCGCACTGATCCTGCTCATGGCTTGAACATACACCGGTGAGACCGATCTAACATTGTTTGTTGGTGCGTGCACTCTGGATAACAAGACTTTTTACATACCTACCTGACATTCCCACCTCAACATATATATTTATATATATATATACATATCACTGTCTTGTCAGCGTTGTTCCATTATATGTTTGTATATATCTGTGATCTCTTAAATACACTTGGGTTTATTGTTAAACATCTGTGTTTGAGTGAGATTCTTCCTCCATATTACGAATCACTTAAGAGCAGCACCGATCCCTTTGAGTGTGTTAATACTTCCTATTTTAATAAATAGGGGAGTGTTACAGTGTCAGGTCACTAAAGACCAGAATATGTAATAATGTTTGGTGAAACACTCATGCATTTAAGGGTTAAATGTCAAATATTATTCCTCCACACCACATTATTTACAGTCAATATTTTGTGCCTATAAAAAAAATCTGATAACTGGGATATTCCCCCCATAACAGTGTTGAACAATGGAGCTTGACCAATGAACTATACAGGGGCGGTAACTATACAGGGGCGGACTGGGACTTAAAAGTGGCCCTGGACTTTCTGGCCCAGAGCAGCCTACCAAACATGGCCCGCAACACACCACCTCATAACACACCACCACATTAATTTCAAGCACTTTATAGCTCAGACAAATAACATGTCCGAAATCTTACTGATGGTAGTGTAAGGCTGGGTGCCAATGTGTTTACATTCAAAGGCAAAGAGCAAATGTATGATCTTCGAGAAAATCAACAAATGAACTTTCTCACAATTAGCATCTCTTCCTGAGGCACCACACCCCACTGGGCGAAGACTGCAAATTCACACTTCATTGTTGCCCTTCCACATCTGTCCCATTCTCTCCCCTCTCCTCCTCATCCATTCCCCTTCAGAGGAGAATCACCTCAAGCTCACCTATTATCTGTATGTAACAAAAGACCATATATGTGTAAGGCAGGGTGCCAATGTGTCTTCCTGAGGCACCACACCCCACTGAGCGAAGACTGCAAATTCACACCTCATTGTTGCCCTTCCACATCTGTCCCATTCTCTCCCCTCTCTTCCTCATCCATTCCCCCTCAGCACAGAATCACCTCAAACTCACCTAATATCTGTATGTAACAAGAGACCATATCTGATGTATACAAATAATGTAACTAGTGTAACATGTTTGGTATCATTTCAAATGTCTCAGTGCGTCTGGTATAGTGTTTTGTCCCCAGGTTTATAAAACTCAATGACAACAAAGTTATAAGGTCTTTGCCAAATACTGAATAACTCTGGAGATCTATACCCCTCCTTGAAGGTTTAACACCAGGAAGCCAAGAACCCATTCACTCCCAAATTCTCAAAGGACAATACCATTTGGTACACAATGTGTATTCTGTCTGGATATTTAAGGAAGGCTGGCCCAGAGCTCAGGGTTCTCTGTAGTCAGACGATCCCGCACACCTCACTGTGTGTAACTTTAATAACAGAAATCTGCATTCAGATTTCCCATGCTTTGCAATTACATGTAGTTTTCTCAACTGCCAGGTATGTTCTTTGACTTGTTTCTCTAACTTGTGTTTTAAATCTTACCTGGCAAATAAATTGTTACCTTTTGATTTATTCTGTGTTCCTCTGAAATCATTTATATCAATATTGGTTCTTTAAAATAGGAGAAACTGCTCTGGAGGAACCGAGCAGGAGAATACCATTTTATATCATAACTGAAGCTTTAATGTAGGAGGAAGCCACTTAAAGACTATCAGTTTGAATCTCATTAGAAACTGATCAAAAGGTAAATGAATAGAAGAGGATTCAGAGTAATCAATAACTTAAATGATTAAAATAAAAGAATGATCAGAAAGTATTTAGAGCTTTAATTCTAAATTAGA